>BMAV01001516.1:0-19319 GCA_019973955.1 Trichonephila inaurata madagascariensis
TAACGCTATTTTACAATTTTCTGTTGATGTTTTTCAAAATGGAGTTTTATACAGAAAAAATATTTTTCTCCAAGATAAGATTACTTCTTTTTAAAAAAAATTAACGATAACAAAAAAGCATAATTTTAAATTAAGAGCTATAAATTTTAATAACATTGCACAATTTTATGTAAATTCTAAGCAAAGAGATGCCTTTGATTGTGTGTGTGTGAACTACGTCATTTTCTTATAATTAATTGTTTATATTAATTATGAAATCGTGGTTTTAAAGTACACTTCATGTAATAATAAAGAATGTGAACATTGCTTAAAATTGTTACATTCCACGTTAGATAGAAGAATAAAACGTAAATGAGGTAAAAAAAAATAAGGATTTAATCTCATAAGCTCGCTCGATCTCATCGTCCATGGTGTGAGAGGAAAACTAAATATACTAACTACCAATAAATATTTGGACACCTATCCAAATATGGATATCTGTAGTTCTAATCTATGCCACGCCTTCTGAACTTAAGTATCGAGTAGGAAACAACATTGGCAATAGTCGCATGCAAGGTGCTACTAAATTTAGATCTGTTTGACTTTGAAAAGGGCGCAATTGTCGGATATCATAAAAATGGCCGATTCTTAAGGGACATAACTAGAGAGATAAACATTCCAAAATCAACAGTGGCAGTTATGGAAGGTGGGTGGTGATTGTTGGAATGTACTTCGATCCTGCAGAGCAATGAAACGGAGAGATAGAGACTGACGAGTGATCTCCAAAGAAATTCAGAAAAACTGAAACAAACATATATACCATGAGCTCCAACAAGCGGGACTCTAATGCTTCGATAAATACCACCAACAAGGAAGCGAATTTGCTTGGTTTCCATATTCTTGCTGCTGCCCATAAGCCATTGATTAGAAAATCCAAACATGTTGCTTGGTTGAAGTGGTGTAAGGCACTTCGAAATTGAACTTCAGATGAGTGGAAACAAGCTCTCTGGAGTGATGTATCAAGTTCAATCTCTACAAGTGAGGTTGGAGAATCTGGGTTTAATTTATGCCTGAAAAACTCTTTTTGTCAAAATGCAATGTGCCTACAGTAAAGTTTGGCGGAGGCGAAATTATGGTCTGGGGATGTTTCTCGTGGTATGGCTAGGACCCTTGATCCTAATTCATGGTAAGCTCAACACTGACTCCTACTAAAGTATTCTAGGTAAAATTATTCTTCCTACGTTGTCGCAATTTTACGGATTGTACTTCAAGATGTTACTTCCAAGGTCATTGTTACTTCCAAAAAGACAAAGCCACTTGCTATGTTGCGAGGTTCACCATGGCATGATGATAATGAGGTGAACCGACTGGCCTGCACAGAGTTCAAATTGGAACTCTATAAAAAATTTTTGGAAAAATTTGGATTGCCGAATTAAGAGTGCGGTAAACACCCAAAATTGGTGAAAGAACTTGCATGCCCTCTCCAAGCCGAGTGGAAGAAAATACCATTGTCCATCATCCAAACATATGAGGAAATTATGCTCCGGAGAGCTAAGGATGTAATTGCTTCAGCTGGAGACTCTACCAACTATTGAATGTGTGAATAAATATTACTTTTCTCTTTTATCTCACCGGTGTTCAATTACTTATTATTAGACAGTATATATGTATTCATATATATAAATGGTACCAATAATAGACAGGTATACTTATTCGTGAACAAAATATTTTCAGAATTGGAAATAAAAATGATCCTATATCTCTGATTCATTAGAAATAATATTATTTAATTATTTTGCCTTTTGAAAATTTTATGGCGATTTTCCTCAAGCTACCGTAGCCTTGTGGTTATAGTCCCTCACTCTTGGAGAACATGTCATGAAATCGAGCCCTAATGCTACCTGCCGTATGAAGGAGCTGAAGCGTGTTATCCTCACCTTGGCATGGTGAGGAAGTTTGGAGAGGAAGTTTGAGCTCCGGTGTCCTCTCATCTTTTGACTATGGCTTAAAATTTCAAGGACTGTCTTTAATAAACACTCACACGTGCAATATTCTTAGAATACTGCAGGTATTATTTGGGCATCTCATTTCCTTTGTTATTAACACGCATCCTGTTAACGTGTCTAATATTTTCCCACTTGGAAAATTAGAAAACTTCTTTTTCGTAACACTGAAATTTGAATATTTGTTTAAAAGTAAAATAAATAATTTAGAACAGAAAATTTTAAAATTTTCTAAGAATTTATAAATATTATGTTAACAGCCCAAAAAATGCCCCAAATAAAATAAAAGTTATTCCCTATTATAGTAAAAAAAACCCACCTACATCATTATATATATATAGTATAATAAAATGAAATAAGATACCAACTGAAAAAGTTGTTTAACCTACAAGACCAAAGAAGAAGAAAATTGGAGTTCAAGAAATATAACAAATGAAGATACAAAAATAGTCTTTGGACTAAAATGAAGACAAATTATGATTTCTAAAGCTGTCACTGAATTAGGTTAGCAGCTTAGGGTTAAGCCGCTGTGTAGTACCAACCTTCCCCGTACTGTAGAAATTTTCTACATAATAGAAAAAAAAAACAGACCGATGTTGAAAAGTTAAGTCTATTTCTAACACACGTGGATGACAAACCAGACAGTAAAGTAAAATGAAATTATGAAGAGAGAACAATAATGTTTCTCTCATAGAGAAGAATATTAAGAAAAAAATTTTATAGAAAAAAATTGGGATAAAAACTTACATGTAAAAATTTAAACCATAAAGAAATGTGAAGACTAAGCATCTTAGACAAAAATCCCGCGCTAAATAACGTGTTAAAATAGAAGTGTTAACACAAGAAGAAAAAAACAAACAAAGAAACAGTGGAACCCCCTAGATAGTCATTTTGCAATTAAACAAAGCACATAAAAGCTATTTTAAAATTAAAATAATCATAAGATATTTTAAAGAAATTAATAATCTATATTTAAAAATAGAATTAATATAACATAGAAATATATTTAAAAATGAATGGACTTGGACAGTTGTATTCGAAGCAATTATTGCAGATATAATTATTTTGTTTTAATACATTATCAGTAATTAGATCATTGTTTCTTTTTATAAAATTTAGGATAAATATTGATACGTGTAGGTTACTACACCAGAATGGTCTTTTTATAAAAAGAAATAAAAAGAGTCTCTTGTATCAAAAATATTACTTATTAACAAATTATTCTTAACGTTTAATTGAATATACAAAAAGTTAGCTGACTCATCATTGTAATTATTTTTTAATAATTTTAAACAGTGGGGATAATAATGAAAGCTAAGAACAAAATCTACCATATTACAAAAAAGTATTAGGTCATCCATGTATCTAAAAAAGTAACAACATTCGTAACTAATACTATCATTTTCATAAAAGTGCAAATTAATATTGACTAAACAGCTACTAGCAGGTCCACCTTGTGGTAAACCTTTAATTTGCTGATAATAAGAGTTATTGTGAAAAATACAAGTTTCCTTTAAAACTAGTTGAATAATAGAAATATATTTATCATATTTAATTACCTTATTCAAAAAATATTTGCTATAGGCTATTTTAAGTATCTTAAACATATCTTCTATATCTATGGAGTTAAATAAATCTTCAAAATAATAGGTATGAATATGAATATTTTTTTACCTTGCATATACTTAATAATCTCTATACTATTCTTAACAACAATATAATTGTAAATTTTGTCTAATGTGGATTGAATAATGTTTTGTAGCTTCTTGCCTGGATGTGTAATATAAGTTTTAAAACCATCTGTTATAGTTCTAAATTTAATAGGATTTTTATGATATATATATCTGCATTAGGGTCCAGAATCTGGCAATAACTTATTTATTGCACTCAGATTTAGCGTGGGTTCTGCATTTTTAAGTGCAATTTTTAGGTAAGTTACCTCTATCTTGTAATGGATTTAGATATTCCAATCCCTTACTTTCCCATTATTTACATAAAGGGGGAAGGTTGGCTGGCCAAAAAACATGTTCAAACCCGCTATTATATAAATTATTTTATATATTAGCTGTCTTGTCAGCAATGTTTATAATACTGCAGAATCAATTTTATAATTTTTAATCTCGGCGGCTCATGTGTCCTTTGTGGGATTTTCCTACTGTCTATGTGTTTTTTAAATGTGATTGATGGATGTTTATCTCTTGTTTGTAGAGAATTAGACTATACATATATATATATATATATATATAGGTCAATTCTCTACTAACTAGAGATCATATCCAAACAATAACACTCGACAAACACATAGACAGCAGGAAAATCACACAATGAAGGACAAAAGAGTAATCGAGATAATAAATATAAAATGGATGCTGCAGTGCTATGAACATTACTGACTTAGGACAGTTATTATATAAAAATTAAATTATATAAAAGTGGGGTTGAACATGTTTTTTGGCCAGCCAACCTTCCCCCTTTTTTTTTGTAAATAACACTGAGCAAAAACCAATAGGAAATAATGGATAGAAATATCTAAATCCATTACAAGATAGAGGTAACTTACCTAAAAATTGCACTTACAAATGCAAAGCCCGCGCTAAATCTGAGTGGAAACATTCAATTTGTTGCCAGATTCTATACCCTAATACAGATTTAAATCAAAAGAGTGGCTGAAATGTAGCACTTAACCAAAGATTAAAAATGGAAATAAAAATTAATAATAGTTGCATATTATAGCATAACTATGATAACACCAGAGTAAATATGAATAAAATAATAGTAAGTAATTTCTAATCTAATATTAGACTATGGAGATAACTATAACAAAATATTTGTTTATAGTAATAAGCTATTATCAATCTCATAATTTTAATCCTAAGTATTTTGAATAGCTTTATTTATATAACTATTAATAAAATAAATTGGGTATTTCTGATTTAAGCAATATTTAGTAAAATGTGTATAGTTATTTATAATGTCTGATTTTTTTGACACAAGAAATTTATTACGTTGTATATAATTAATAACAATATTTCTGAATATAGAAACATGTACATTACTCTCCCAATGAGGAACTTTTATAATATTGAAATTAAATTCTTCTCTTTTATCATAAATATTAGAAACTATTACATTTTCATATAATTTGACATGTATGTCAAGAAAATTTGCTTCATTGTTGTTATTATTTGTCTGTATTAAATTAAGATATTGTGGATAAAAATTAATGTTAGGTATAAAATTGGCTTGTTTGCCAAAGATGATTATATCATCTATATAACGATAAATATAAAATTTAGAATTATTAATGTAACTACTTTCAAAATAATGTAAGTATAAATTGGCAAGACAGTTGCTCGCAGGGCCACCTTGTGGCAATCCTTTAATCTGCTGATAATAGTTACCTTTATGATATATATAGTTCTCCTTAAGTACAAACCTAAGTAGTGAACCAAATCTATCATAATTAACATTATTAAATAAATTGTCTTTATGTAAATTTACAAGTATATTAATCAAATCATCAATATTAATAGAGTTAAAGAGATCTTCAAAATCTAAACTATAGACTGAATAAATTTTTTTATCTTTCATTTTTTCAACAAGTGATTTGCTATTTTTAAGAATGGCTGAGGATTTAAGGTTATTTATTGTTTCATGCAATATTTCATGGAGAATTTTGCCTGTTTTGCTGATATATGTATTAAAACCATTTGTAACTGTCCTAAATTTAACTGGGTCTTTATGAAATTTGGGAGTTAGAAATATATGTGGAAATTTAAAATTATTATTAATTTGAATTTTTAACTTTTTATGAAAAGCCAAGATACGTTTATTTATTTCTCTATCAGAAACAGAAGACTTAATAAAAGCTGTATTATTATCGAAATAATTGTTGATCAATAAATTATAATAGTATTTACATATGAAGGCAAAATTTCCTGGCACTTTATCAACATAAACTATAATAAATTTATTTTGTAAATTTTTAATCTGACTTTTAATATTATTAAAAAAGATTTTATTATCTGTACCATAGTTATATTTATTAAGCTGCTTTGTAATTTTATCTTTGAATTTTGTGAATGCCTCTATAGGCATACTATATTTAATAGCTATTTTGTATATAAAATGCTCAATATCATTATATAACTGATTTTTGATAATTTTATTATTATTCGAAATCATTAATCTAAAACCAGTACCTTTATTCATAATAATTCTAAGATTATTGTCTTTTACAATATTGAGATCACCAGTAACAACATGCTTGTGATGTTGATCAATGAAATCTTTAAATTCACTACATTTACATATTAAGTTATCTTGCTTTATAGGCACATTATAGTTAAAAATTGATCTACCTATTTTTTTATTGTATTTAAAAGCTTTTTTAATAGTATAAAAATATAAGTTAATATATATATATATATATATATTAACTTATATTTTTAAAAGAGTTAAGTTTACTAGACTTTCTTAAATTTAAACTATTTAATAATAATTTTTTTTTTGTTTAATGTGACTTTCAAGAATGTAATATAAAAATGTTCCTTAAATAATTCCAAAAGCATAGAATTTTAATGGTGAAAACATAACGTGTGCTTTATAAATATACAACGAGATTTAAAACCTTTAACATATGTTGATGGCATAATATTAAAATATTCAACTCCACGGTACAAATTCAGGAAATTTTTTATTTTCACTAACATTAAGTCAATAAACACTATCGTGAAGATATTGTTATATATGCATTACAGGCAAATAATTTTGTCCGACGTCATATCAAATCAAAACATTTGCATCATGTGAGAACGAAATTGGCATATTTTTTAAAGTTTAAGTATTCATTCATTCATAAAATTTAAATTTAATTTTATGACATGAAATAGCATTGTATGTGTGATAACCCTTATTAAAGATTTGTAATTTATACTATGATGAAGGTAAAGAATTTACTTTAAAAAGATCTTCCAATATTTTTTTTAAAAAAATAAGCCATTTTATTGTAAGAAATACATTTTTCAAATAAATGAATAATTAAATGAATGAAGTCTTAAGTTATTTTTGAGTCATTACGTAAACCAATTTGAATTAACAAAAATAATCTTCTCTGGTTAATTTTTTATTTTAGAGGGGGACGGTTCATTATAAGTATCACTGCTGAAATTAAATAAATTTTATTTATTCAGTGACGGAGGCGTTTTGTCGTAAGAAATAAAATGAGATTGAAAAATGATTTCATTTATATTTTTTTACTATTCCAATAAAAAAGGACTCTGAGGTATTGTTAGATATAAAAAAAAATTTGTTTACAGCAAAGGGATATCCAATAGAAATACGTAAGCAAAAAAGGAAAATCAGTTATCAATATTTTACAAATCTTACAATTTATTTCAATACGTTTTATTATTTAAACTAATACATTAATGAAAATTCGATTATTAAATTTCCAATACATTCGTAACTTTTTAAATTGAAGAAAATATTTATCTTGATAAATATTGTTTTAAAATGCATTACTGATAAAAATGAATAATTAACCCTCTAAACGGTCTGCACGTAAGGTCTTGCCATTCTGGAGATGCTTCGAAAAGGCACCGCACTATTTTTTTGCCGTCAGGTGGGGTTCTCAAAAGCGGTTGAGCCGTATTTTTAAGAATGCAGCTCGGCCGCTTTTGGGAATCTTGCTTGAAGGCAGAAAAAGCATCTCTGGAAAGCATCTCTCAGACCGCTTGGAGGGTTAAAACAGGCCTTACAACTTTGTGCAGTTCATTTGAAAAATATGTTATACGCATTTATCGTTTAACAGGAAGATAACTAAAAATAATTAAGCTTATTTATTTACAAGCATAAATTTTTATTTCAAATTATATATGTAATAAATAATTCAAAGTTTTGTGTGTGTACATTGTATTTTTGATAAATTTTAAAAATTTACTGTACATTAATAGAAATTAGCTATCGATTTCAACCATCTTACTATCAATTATACTTAACATACCGAAATTTCACTGTGCTCAAAATTTAAAGATATTTTTCCATTTCAGACAACTTTTGGTTGATTGTCTCTGGAATTACTCGTATTTGACGGATTGTATTGATATTAGGTATGTTCTGTTTCGCAGTGGACTATATTTTAAATATGGGATGTATTGGATCTTTTGGAGTAAATCACAAATCATTCTAGAACTCTCGAGTACTTTTAGGGGATTTGCTTCTAATCGGAAACAATTAATACACATGAATAAATCTACAGTGGCAAAGATTCAAATTTCATACGAATATTGAAAACAATTTCGAAAAGAGTAAATGAAATGCCGAGTCGCTGTCAAATATTTGACTTCACGATGTTACTTCATTTAATCGTTATTATATAGAAATTGAAAAAAACTTTTTGGAGCTTCTAAACAGATTTTATAGAGACATCCCTTTTTGTAGTCAAAGTCACGCATATTAATTTATCATTCATTAATTTATTGAATTTTCTTTAGGTTTACAAATGGTCTTATCAGTCCAATGCCATTATTAGCCCACAATGCTAACGTAAAATAATGGATATTTACCGGAAACATTAGTAATTTTGTGGCAGATGGACAAAACTGATATCAATGCTTGAATTAATGATTAAATAAGAACACAACTATTATGGTAACGAATTAAATAATTAGCTTAAGTTATAATTTTACACAAAACTTTCCTCTCTAAAATTATCATTTTTTCCCATCGTTAAACACCCTTCCTAAAAACAATTTAAATTAAAAAATTTTATAAACATTACTGAATTTTCTGAGTCATAATGAGATTTAAAAACGGTTCCTACAATAGTAATAAGCGTATAGACGTTTTAAAATAGTAAATTTCCGTAATTTTCAAAGCATTTTACACCAAATAAAGCAAATTATTTTTGAAGACTATAAGATTGAAAATTCCAAAAAATAACATTAATTTTTAAAATACGAATAATTAAATAGAGGCACAAAATAAATATAAATTATCACATCTTGATATTATAAAATAAATATTAATATTTGGATTGATTATATCATGCAAAAATTAAAGTAAAAAAAATTATGATATTCGCTTTGATAAATATGAACATATTTAATGTTGAAACTTAGATCGGAATTCGGAAGGTCTTTGTTTATGGGTCTTAGTTATGGATTATTTCATTACGTTATACACAGTTCAGTCACATTAATGTGGCCCCCCCCCCCGTACTTTCGATGTCGACGTTAAATAACCAATTACAGAAGGCAAGTAGCAGCTCAGTGCAGTTGAGCATATATAAAGGGTATATGAGGGCTTGGGAAAACATTGGCGTTGCAGAATGCATCATTGGCGTTGACGTAATGGAGAAACGGAGTGATTTATCCGACATCTAAAAGGGCATGATTATTGGATTTTGGGCCAAGGGTGGAAGCATTTCCAAAACGACTAAGCTTGTGAACAGTTCGTGTGCCACCGTGTTAAAAGTATACCACGTAGGGTAAAATGGGATTGTCAAAAATCAGCGATGTGGCCAATGTGGTGCACCACGGGACATAAATGTCTGAGAACGATGGCTGCCGAGACGCGTTCGCGCAAATAGACGTGCTACCATCTAGATCAGAGGCTCCCAAATTTTTTTTCTCATAGATCCCTTGCCATGTTTTTCGGTATGGGGTAGATCCCTTCTTAATTAATATCGAATTTTTGCAAATCTATCAACTTAAATGTCTTTTTGACAGCTAGTACTACTACTACTTTAAAATAAATTTATAACTATTGAAGTATAGAGTTAAAAGTTTAAAAATAATATGTTAATTAATTAAATTTAAAGTTAATAATATATAAAATAACCGAACAACACACAATTGATTTGAATGGGAGGGATGAATATTGCGCTACAATAACAAATTTTCAACATTTAGTATCAATCTTGTCAGGTTTAACCTTAAATCTCCTCTGTTAGTAGTGTCCAGTTTCTTTTTTTGTTTTGGAGATTGGCAACTGCGCCGAAACTCCTTCTTACTAGGAAAATAATTAAAAACTTCCTCGCAATATTCCATAATTCGGGACAAATAGCAGGTTTGCCCTTTTAAAGCCAAAATTGCTGGCATCCGTTTATAAACTTTAAAATCTTCATTGGTGCATATCACGATTAGTTCTTGTTGTCATGTGACATTTTTTTTTTTAATATGAACATATAAATTCATTGCATACTGTAGTATTACCATAGTCAAAGTATTCTCAAACCTGGTTTCAAAATCTGAATAAAAGGCAGTTAAATGCTGAACGTAGGTTAAAACGTGCTGACAGATTGTCTGGGTTAATTTGAGAAAGTTCCGGACCTCCAGTATTATACTTCTTTAGTTTAAATCTGGAAAGAAACGTTGAAATGCTTCCTGTTTTTAGAAAAATTATGCTGTCATCTTGTAAAGGCAAATTAACCTCATTAAATCTAGTAAATATAAATCTGCTCATTGACCCCGAATTATGTTTTTGCTGAAGTGGACCCTTTGCAGGTCGTCATAGACCCCTGGGGGTTTATATAGACCACTTTGGGAATCACTGATCTAGATGAACCAAGGAGATAACAACAGTGTCTCCCAAACTACTGTTCAGCTAACGTTTCTGCGTCTGGATCTGTGAAGCAGACGCCTGGTTCATGCACATATGCTGAATGCTGTTCATTGGCAACTAAGACTGGAATTCGGACGCCAAAACAACAACTGGACGTCCACTGAGTGGCGACAGGTAGCGATTTACAATTAATCACGTTTTATGCACGTACAGATGGAAATTGGCCTACATGACGTGGAATCTCTGAACGCAAACACCCTGCAACGGCCCAGACTGAAGGCGAGAAAATTCTGATCTAGAGAATATTTTCTTGGCATTCCCTGGATGCACTCATCATTTTGGAAGATACAATAGATCAATACAAGTACGCTTCTTTCCTTGCGGACCATGTCCACCCCTATATACGCATTGTTTTCCCTCAGGATGATGAAATCTACCAGCAGGACAATGCGAAGTGTCATAAAGCTGGCAGTGTACATGCATGGCTTGAAGAGCACTAGGATGAGTTTACCGTTCTACCCTTTTCAGCAAACTCCCCTGACTTGAGCCCAATTGAGAATCTGTGGGGCCATCTCGATCGGGTTGTTTGCGCTATGGATCCTCACCCACGCAGCTGGCCACGACATTGGAGTTGGCAGGGATCAAGATCCCAGAGAACACATTCAGGAACCTAATTAGCAATCTTCTTGCACGTCTCCATCAGTCCACTCTGCGAAAGGTGATTATTCTGGCTTTCGATAGGTAGTCTCATTAATGTGACTAGACTGTATATTAAGAAGCGAAGGTAAAATCAATTGCTTGCGAAAATGAAACTACTAAATAACTTTCTTAAGTTTTTTTCCCGAATATTCCTAAACTAACTTTTAGATTCAAATGAAATTTCGGACATAGGTTCTTTGGATTATATTTTCTCTATTCTGTAAGCAAACTAAATTCTATCATGGCAGCATGGTTAGATGTAGTGCACGAATACACTTGTTGCTATAAAAATTTGAACACAAAGAAAAAGTCGACAAAATGAATCGAAATTGTATATATATAAGAACTACTTTGATGTAAGCAAGATATTAGAAGATCAAAGAAAAAGGATAATTTATTTCAGAAAAAAGTGCAAATCAACGGAATTTTCAGTACTATATTGAATTCCCTCTAGCGCAACTGCACGATGTGATATGAGAGGGCATTGAGGCATACAAGTTCCGTATGATGTCCTGAAACATCTCGCGTGCCACAGTTGATGGTGTCCACCTTACCGTCCCAAATGATCCTAGGTATGCTAGGTTGGTGAACATTCTGGGGATTGAGCAAGCTAGCAAAGGGTAGTAATGAGGTGGAGACAGTCTTATGATATCCTTGCTGTGTGTGGGCGAGCATTGTCTTGTTGAAAAATGGCTCCTGGAAGCCCTGCTTTGAGGGCCAACACATGCGCCTGAAGGATGTGTTAGACGTACCGCTGGGCTGCCATTGTATCATAGATAAATATTAGGGGTGACTTTGTATCATGAGCAATGGCACCCCCATACTATCACAACAGCTGTGGAGGGATGTGTCGCTGTAAAGCGAAATCAGGATTGAGGTTGGAATCCACACACAGACACGGTTGTCATCACTGCTCAAATTGAACCTAAACTCGTCGCTGAAGACGAACAGGTTATATTCCATTACAGTACAATCCCGTAGTACACGACACTACTCCAAACAAAGGCATCAAGTGTGGGGGTCATTGGTAGCACACGTAGTGGATGCCGTGATACCAGATGTCCTTCAGCCAGGCTCCTTGCGATGCTTCGGTAAAACACAGGGGCCCTGTAGTGAAGGTGCTCCCGGCAATGAGGCAGTTGGCTCTATGTATTTGTGTCGTATGATGTGACGGTCTTCTTGATGACTTATTTTTCGAGGGTGTCCCAAGCTTGGTCACCGTGTAAAAGCCGTCACTTCTGTTCATTGATCCCAACACTTCCTGACAGAAAAATCAGAACAGCCTACTTGACGAGCTACACGCCAAGCTGACCACCTAGCTTCTATGATCCCGATGATTCTGTCCCTTTCGAACTCCGGGAGCTGCTCATATTGTCTTCGATGGTGGCGTAATGACATGTCTGACTCAGATTTTCCTCTGCAAAAAACTTACACTAAAAAAAAAAAATCTGCTAACCTGCTTTATAGTCCATGGAGAATGAAGTTCAATGCCCTCAAGTGGCATTACGCAATGCGCAATCACGCTTCTTTTCCAATCATTTGCATATATATCCGATGTGTACCTTCATGCCAAGTTTCGTTACGGTCCCGCTATTATTTCTTTGTGCTCAAATTTTTATGCCAATTAGTGTATGTCATTTAAGAAGAGATACTTCTGGAAAAGAATAACAACGTCTAGATAAAAATAATTAAAAAACATTCGGTAGAATAAATTTAAAAAAAAACAAACCATTTAAACATATTGCAAAATATCTCAGAATACAATGTGAAAGATCACAATTTCTGAAAAACGGTTGTGGAGTGAATAAGTGATTGTTGTGTGTGTGCTGAGTTTTACGGCGCCTGAAACAATTATGTCTATACTGTGCCAAACAAAAATAATTGTGGAAGTAATGATGCCGTAAAAGTATTAAATTATGAAGTTACGGATATTTATTGTAATTTAATTTTATCATTGAAAGAAAAGTAGTGAAATAAATAAGGTAAACAAAACAAATGACAGTTTTCTTTTTGTACTATAACAAATATTCTTTATAAATACTTAATACACTACAAATGTACAGGCATTGGATTAGAATACGAATTTTAATAATTAATTTTGGTATTTTTTATCCTTATTTATATACTTTTAATGCTCGAAATTAATCATACGCACTAATTCTCAGTTAAATCAAAATAAATGATGTTTTTACATTAGGAAAAAATTATGAATGCATATTATCATTGGAATAATCTTTGAAGCATTATTTTGCTTTGTGTCTTTTTATTTTGATTTGCATTGGGGGAAATAGAATTTACTCAAACCTTTTTTTTTGTAAATAAAAATCGTGTACCTGAAGCAAAAGAGGATAATTAAGACAGAAATGAAATGAAATAATTATGAGTCTGTTATGCAGCTTATTATTCAGATGTGAATGAAGTTGCTTAATGCCATATACTCTTAAACATTTTTTTAGTTCTAAGGATTTTTTTAAAATCTTTTTAATCATATAGAGCGAAATGAGAATCTATTCTTTGTGCACAAGTGTTTTGGTGAATCATGGGATGTTTAATTTTACTCGTATTTAATTGTAAAAAGATTTAGTGATCATTAAGAAAATTTAAGGATATATTTTTTTGTAATTACTAAAATTTTAATTAATATGAATCTAAAAAAATATTTACAATAATTAACGATTGAATGAAATTCCTTTCTTCAAATGATGAATTTAGTATTATTATCTGCATAAAAATGAATTAATTGTGTTTTTCAAGCTCATCAGTATCAGTCTTTTTCAAGATTGATAGAAACAACAAATGCATTCCCTTAATTTCTTTGAGATTTTGCTATTTTTCTTGAGTTTGTGCTTATACAGTATTTGAATTTACTTTGTGCTTATACAGTATTTGTGCTTACTGAATTTGATTTTCTGATGATAACTAGACAGAGTCTAAAAAACAGTCTATCCCTGCCTTCTGCCGTTAAATGCCTACATAATAGACGGATTTGTCAATATATACCATTTATTAGCCCTTTTTCTCGTATATTCTGCTGGAGATGACAGCATAAAACAAAGAATTGTAACAATATAATTGTCTTAAACAATATATAATTGTAATATTAAATAACTGCGAAACACTATGTGGAATTTGAGATTTAACTCAGCAATATTTTGACAAGCCTAATTAATTTATCAATACAGCTTGTGGTTACAAGCCTCACAAGTATTTTCTTACACTTTGCCTAATTCTGTATGTAAGCACATTCATTAATTTCCTTATTTTAAATGGATTATATAAACATGCAGGTTAGTGACAGTGAATTTTAATTTGCAGTTATAAGTAGACAAAATACCACGAAATGGTACTCCGTTTTATACGCAAATTACTTGTAGGTCATTCGTTTGGGGGAAATTTCAGGTAATATGCAAAATTATGTAGAGCCAAACTTTTTGACCTCACGGACCAGTAAATTTATTATTTAGATTCCGCTGACCACCGATTGGATTTTTTAGTATGCATTTCTGTCAGTTTTGCAAACTTTGCTAGCCATTCGTTGTTGGACAAGAATTTTTTTCAATTTCGGATTATTTTGTTCCTGGAAAAATAGTTTGACTTCTTCCCTTAAAACATAACTTAACGTGATGATTAAGTATATTCCACATTTTTCTGAGAACCAGTGAAATTTTATCGGGGACCACCTCTTTGGGGCGAACTCTGATATAGACGATATCGACTCTTATCAATGGTAGATCTAGATAATAGACTTAATGGAAAATTACCCAATGATATATACACCAGGGGTGGTCAATTCGTGCAACAGCAGAGTTGTATCTGAGACACACGAAGACTTACTATAAATTTAATATTTAGAAAAAATATAATAAGTAACAATTTTTGTACTATTTTATTGAAATAGTGTTGTCTCAGGAAAAAAACTCCCTCAAAAATAATTTTAAAAACACTTAATTAAATTTGAATAGAAAATTATCATGTAGAGAATTCTCTTCATTGTTATGTGTGCTGGATTTCCAAAGAAAATACTTTTGAGAGTTATTGGAATTTCAGGTTGATAGTTTTAAAACATCTGGAAAAAAGTAATGAATCGCCCAGTTTGAGTGCTTTCTACTCAAAAGTGAAGATTTCTATGGAATTCAGCTTTTCATACTGATATTATAGGGTTTTTAAATAATTTAAATTTAAGATTACAGGAAACGATTGTATTTTTTCTGCACTAATAGGTCATATGTCTTCATTTGTAAACAAACTTCTGCCTCTTTTTTGCTTCGATTTTGGAGTAAAAAAGATTACAAATTTCACCTTAACTCAGCAGCTTTCTATCAAAATTAATAATTCTTCGAGCTATGATATTTATAAATTTAATATCCATTTTGTATCATTCATTCGGCAGTAGGTTTAATGATTTTCAAGTTGGTAAAAAAGAAAAAAAAATGCTTATTTTTTTCATGAATGATTTCTTCTTAAATTCTCTACAAGGCGTTAATTACTACCCACTTGAAATCCAAATCTAAATTATTTACTTACAATACCATGAAATATACTAAAACTCAAATATAAGGACTTTATTTCAACTACAAGTGATTCGAATTACATTGAATTTTGGAAATTTGTACCAACAAGTAAGTTGTTAAATTTACACGATTTTGCTGTGAGATATTGTTGTCGATTTGGATTAACATATATCTGTGAGTAAATTTTTTTCTATTATGAACGAAATAGAATTAAAATATCGTTCAGAATGGACTGGTGTACAACAAAAATAACATAATTTTGTTATAATCTGTAAAAGAACTAATCCTAATATAGATGACTTAATAAAAAAAATACAAATTAGGCAGCCACATTAAGCATGTACTTATTATTTAATAATTATTTAAAATAAAATGTTTCATGTTACCCTTTTTTTTTTATGCCTGACATAACTGATTAAGCCTCTAAAAATTTATTAATAGTAAAACCTGAGTACGTACTTTTGCCTTATTTATTATATTATTTTTAAAAATTTCCAATAATTAGACGCATAAAAAATGTGTTATTTCCTTAAAAATCTCATAATAAGCTTAAAAGTAACATTTTTTCACTTTTTCACATTTTTGCTTCATATTTGGAAGTGGCACGCATAATTTTTTCTCAGATAATGACTCTCTTCCCGAAAAGGCTGGCCACTCCTGATATAGAATATGGTCTGTTCAAACCGAAAAACTAAGAGTGGAAAACAAACAATAATTTATTTTTGCGAAACCTACCTTCTTGGTCGTTGGAAATTTTTTCGAGAAGTATCGGAGTTTAAAATATTTTAAAAATTAAATCCTGTAATGGTTCATGAGATAAATATAAAGCGTGGAAATCTTCTGTAAATTATTTTAATTGCATTCTCGATATGTCTAAGTCTTTGATTTTTTTAAAACTTTAATATTGTCGGATGTAAACTTGTATTTATTTTAGAGAAAGTGAAACAATAACGAAATTTGGTAATTTTGTTGAGCATATTCAAATTGAAAAATAAAATATTTTATTATTCTTAGTTGTGTTTAACAATGAGTGTTTTTAATAAAGAAAACTTAGAACTTTGAAATCAGTTGTGTGAAAACATACAGTAAAACATTTAGAACATAAAGTACTAAAATATTTCTTATTCACTTCACCCGTACCACTTTATGAAATTCACTTTAAGTAGTTAAAACAGGGCTTCTCAAACTTTCAATGTACGCGACCCACTATTCAATCATCATTTTCATCGCGCCCCCTCCATACAATAACAATGTATTGAATTCAATAATACTATACTTTGACACTAAAGCTACAACACAACTTTAACCTCTTATGTGCCACCGACTTATACAAACGTCTCGCTCAGCCAAAGCATTAATTTTTGGACGTATATATACGTCTTTCCGAAGTACGATCTTTTCTTTGCAGAGCTATCCATAAAATTATTCCGAGGGCTTTGGAATGCAATAAAAGGACATTGACAGTGTTTGCGAAGGATTTATTTATTTCAGAGGATTTGCTTTATTTTTATTTTTTTCTCCTCTCCTTCCTCCTAAAAACACATCAAAATAAGCTCGTCTTCGAGGTAAACGGTGGCATTGGGGAGCGAATCGTGTTACTTTTAATCGGCAGTTAAGGAATTAATTATAAACCGTAAGAGAATTATCATGATGAGTGTTAATACACAAGCCTATGGGGTCACTGATAATTATCAAACTTGTTCTTAACTTAGTATTGTTAAATTAATAATAAAATATACCATTGTACAGTACTAATATATTTATAAGTGTATTATATCAGTATAAATATGTATTCTATATTTAATTACATCATAAATTATTTTGTTTGTTTATTTTCAGTAAATTAATATTTTTTTAAATAACCTTTTGTTTTTGACTTTTCAATATGCTTGCGCCCCCTTGTAGAGTTATCACGCCCCCCAAGGGGGACGCGCCCCACAGTTTGAGGAACGCTGAATTAAAAGTAAAATGATATTATTTTTTTCGGTTTTCAATTGTTTTCATGGTTCTAAATTACAAGATTTGTCATTAAGACCTCTCGCATTGTTCTAGATCAAAAATTCATTAACATTTGCATTTTTTATTCATCTAGAATATTCCAATAGCATCATGAGAGGTACTCTGGAGAACCGTTAATAAGTAAAAGAAATCAATCAGGACGCTTTAATAATTATTTGTATGTAGCTTCGTTTTGTTGCTCTTTCTTAATTTACTTGATCGACAGAAATATCTATATTAAGTCCACTTACCCGTGCGTTTTTAAACAATGAAGAACTGTAGCAGTATACTTGAGAGCAGCTGGTTCTTATGGCACCCAATACAAGCCAAGATGTAGGGAAGAGCGGATTGGGTCACATTGCAATTTGGACAAGGAGGGTAAACTTTATGATCTATCATATGTGCCCACTGTGAAGTCTATTAAAGAGAAGCAGTTGTACGCTGTATATGACCCCTTATATTTGGTAATTCTCAAAAATTCTGAGATTTTCCCTCCATATTCTGAATGAACTTGTGACGTCTCTCGCGTCCTTCTTCTAACATAACTCCTAAGTTCTTTGACGGCCACGATTAATGGCAAAACTTTTCCAACCCAATACCAAGAAGAGAAACGGATCGAATATGTAAATGAGATATACTTTAAAAGGATAGAAGCTTTGATGAGATAAAGCGGCAAACCTAGAGATAACTTAGTGTGGAATCATTCGGATCAAGTGTTAGTCATCCTATAGCTCTGGAAGAAGGATACGTTCATCTCAATTAAATTATAAGAAAGTCTGAATCTTCTCATCTAAAATTACGTTATAGGTATTACCTCAATCGATGAAGGAAGGTGACTCTGCAAAAGGTAATATTTTATATAGGAAGTTAGATTAGTCAGTTAATTTATTATAATTAAGATAAGTGATCTAGTTGCGCGATCTGACTTGAATCTAAGGTTTAATTGGGTGTTAACTCTCACTTTAAGAAAGTTGTTAATTAGAATTAAGTAATTTAAGTTATTCTTAATAAAAGTTGTGTTAAGAATCCAAAATGTCTCATCATTTAGATAATCCCACACCTCTAGCTTACGCGGATCCTACTAGACATAGTCATCACAGGATGGCTATGTCGCAATGGCGCCCGAACTTTTTTAATTCTGGGTTAGGTAATGCAGGTGGTTGTAACGTATTACCTGAAATGTACTTTTCAGGGTCAGAGAACATTTTAGAGTTCCTAGAAACAATTGAAAACCAAATACAGTTACTTGAAATCCCAAGTAATCTGTCATGTGCTTACTTAAAATGTCATCTCAGGGGAAGGGCTCAAGATTGGTACTCAATATTTGGATCGGTGTTAGTGCAAAATACAGCCACGGATTTCGCGCAGCTCAAGGCTGAATTAGCGAAGGCTTTTCCCGCGGTCAAAAATAAGAAAGAATTACAAGCTAAATTTT
Organism: Trichonephila inaurata madagascariensis; assembly: GCA_019973955.1. NCBI lineage: Eukaryota > Metazoa > Arthropoda > Arachnida > Araneae > Nephilidae > Trichonephila > Trichonephila inaurata. The sequence continues at coordinate 19,191 of BMAV01001516.1, forward strand.
TTGATTCACAGCAGGGAAGAAATCAGGAACCAACTGATTTCGTATATGATTTATTAAAATTAGAGAAAAATTTAGAATTAGGAATGTCCCAAGCAGAATTGGTGGATCATATTTTAGTTCGACTCGAAC
>BMAV01001516.1:24671-52395 GCA_019973955.1 Trichonephila inaurata madagascariensis
AACACTACAATGAGTGTATATTTATTTTTGAACTTTTGACTTGTTAAAAATTTTTTTCTGGAGACAACAATTTTAATTGCACATTTGTTTGCTTCGATGTATGACTTCGTGAGATGCGACAATTCCTTTGGTTATTTGTTATAATAGTTTATTGAAAAATGTTTGTAATTGTATAATATGTGTATATATATATGTTGTTGTATTGTTCCGTATTATGAGGCATCTGGTTCAGGGAAACGCGGCGTAGTCAGGGCACTAACAATAATAATAACGGCGCTGCGCGGCTCATTGGGAGTTTTTTGGAACCAGATGTGGGGATGAAGATGAAAATTTATTGTGATTTACAAATAATATATAATGCATAAAAATTGTAAAACTTATTCGTATTATGTAAACATAAATTGTAAACAGTAATTTAGAGAGTTTTCATTTCAGGGAGACAGACCCTGAAAATTGTAGAAATAGATGATAAATTCAACACCGAAAAATTGGAGCAAAAATGTCAGCTCCATATGAAATGATGATACAGATGCAAAGTTTGGGTCTGTGCACCTAGGAAAATTTTTAGAGAATTTAAGTGTATAGTTACTTTAAGTATATATATGTAAAAAGTGAGAGTGGGCAAGAATTAAACAGTAATTATTAATGTTGGCCTAGTTAATGGAGTAAAATTTATTGTCACGAGTTTAAATTTAAAATTAAGTTGAATATTAAATTTAATTCTAGGAGGAGTAATGAAAATTAAAGTCAAGATAAATATTGGAGGAGGATTTAAGATTAAAATTTAAATAAAACTTAGAAAGCGAAGAGATTCAGAAATAAAAATTTAGGCACGTGATTTATTAAGGGCATTGAGAAACCTTAAGTAAATCACGTTTTTCTCCTTGGAGGGGGTTGTGACGTCTCTCGCGTCCTTCTTCTAACATAACTCCTAAGTTCTTTGACGGCCACGATTAATGGCAAAACTTTTCCAACCCAATACCAAGAAGAGAAACGGATCGAATATGTAAATGAGATATACTTTAAAAGGATAGAAGCTTTGATGAGATAAAGCGGCAAACCTAGAGATAACTTAGTGTGGAATCATTCGGATCAAGTGTTAGTCATCCTATAGCTCTGGAAGAAGGATACGTTCATCTCAATTAAATTATAAGAAAGTCTGAATCTTCTCATCTAAAATTACGTTATAGGTATTACCTCAATCGATGAAGGAAGGTGACTCTGCAAAAGGTAATATTTTGTATAGGAAGTTAGATTAGTCAGTTAATTTATTATAATTAAGATAAGTGATCTAGTTGCGCGATCTGACTTGAATCTAAGGTTTAATTGGGTGTTAACTCTCACTTTAAGAAAGTTGTTAATTAGAATTAAGTAATTTAAGTTATTCTTAATAAAAGTTGTGTTAAGAATCCAAAATGTCTCATCATTTAGATAATCCCACACCTCTAGCTTACGCGGATCCTACTAGACATAGTCATCACAGGATGGCTATGTCGCAAACTGAATCAAGTATTTTAGCATTCAAACAATAGGGAATGCAAACTTGCTTTCTAAAACTTTGTCTGGGTGACTTAGATGGGCGTTTAGACAAATGACATAATAAACCTTCCATATTAATGAAATAACTTTGAAATTGGAGACTAACATTTGAAGTATTAACTTTCTGAATGATTTCCTTTAGAATTTGATCATTTCACTGCATTGAAGGGAAGCTGCTGTACGCTGTATATGACACCTTATATTTGGTAATTTTTGGTTCAACCCTTCTTGACAGGAAATAGTTAAATTCCTCAAAAATGTGGAGTTTGGGAATAAAAAAGGGCCATTGCACCCATATAAGATTTGCCTCATTGCGCGAACATCTTTATCCAATTATAGTGTGAATACACTATAGAAGAAGAAAGAGTCCCGCAAGTGGAATTAAAGTGTGATGCGACAACTTTAAAAGGTGGTGCACGATGGAATCAGCAACAATTCAAGCATCCAAGATACCTTGCCTTTTTCCCGCCAACTTCAGATACATCCAAAACTGTTCATGTAACCACGCCTCCTTGCCACACCCTACCCACCAATCAGGAGACTCTCTCTCATCAATGCCCATCAACATCAGGCCACATTCAACAAACTAGATATGGGATGGAGGAACGCTTCTTGTTTCATTTCCCAGTGACGTCCAGCGTCCAATCAGCAGCAAAATTGTTAGAACATTTCTTTACTTTTAGATGTAGGCATCCATGTAGATGATCAGCTTCCTTCATCCGTATTTTTTGCAAATGTTATAAAAGGATATAACTTTAACCTAAATAAACTTAATTTTTAATTTTTCATAATGTGGAGTCTATCTTTACTTATCTTAGAATCTGGCTATTAAATATTAATTTATGACTCCATATCTCTAGCAAGAATCGCTTCAACCCGCCTACTGCTTGACCCAATCAAAGCAGTACCGGGACGGTTTCCTTCATACTATTAATGTACGGGAGCTTTCGTTCAAGAGGAACTGATATCTTTCTTGTTTGGTAGCAATTTCTGAAAAAGTAAAGGCATGTGTAAAATTATTACGGCTGCCCTCACGGGCTAGACCATCTGCAATCTCATTCCTGCAGACATTCACATACGGCGGTATCCACTGAAAAAAGATTCTTGCATCGGCACTCAAGCAACTTTAAATATAATTTATATATATGAACATTTTCATCATTTTTCTTCAAAGTACCTCACTGTTTCACTGGGTACTTCAGTAATGTGTAAATTCTACACGATTTTATGTATGATGTAATTTAATAGTGGATGTGGTTTCAAGTTCAGAAAAAAAAAGAAATATCGTCTAAATCGAGTATAGCTGTATCTTTGGAAAAAAAAATAAGTTGAAAGAAATTCTACTACATGTTCATCATAAGCAGAAGCTTTACAAAATTAAAAAGCTTTTTTATTAACATTATTATTTAAAAAAATGGAATAATGCCTCAAAATTTAAAACAGCCTTCGAAGGGAGGAATCAAGAATACTACTATAAATAAAAATCTTTTCTTAATTCCTACTTTTAGTTCAAACTCTCCCTATATATATTTATTTATATATATATATATATCTTTTTCAAATTTTCAGTTGCTAATAAAATCCTTTTTATTCACACACTCAAGTTCAAATACATTTTTTTTAATCTTGTTTCAGATTACACTTAATGTTAATACAGATACAGTTTTTTTAAACATTAATTAATTAATTAAACTTAATTAATGGATACATAATAACAAACAAAAATAATAGTCTAACACCATATATAAAAAGGAAAATCGTTTGTTGTGTCACTGTAGCACAATGGATAGCGCGTTGGACTTCGAACCCAATGATCATGGGTTCGAATCCCACCTGTGCTGACCTGGTTTCTGAGAATGTGATTTCTTTTTGCTATACTATTTTTTTTGGAATAATTAAATTTAATTATTGAATAAATAGGGATTAATAGTATAATCAATAATAGTATATTATTATAGTCCAACTCCATAAATAGAAAAAAAATGAAAAATTGCTAGGAAAATCGCCTTCTATTTTGCCACTAAATATTGTGATTCTGTCATATATATATACATATTTATATTGACTGTAATTATTTAATATAAAAAGTAACTATAAAGTAAAATTTTTCTTTTTTGAACAAAGTAGGAATTGGCTTCAATTTCTTTTATATTACTTATTTCTCTATTACTTTCATTGTATAGTGACTTTATTTGACTGTATTTATATCACATATTTCATTTAATTTTCCATGGTGTATAAAATAAAAAAATATTTCGAAAAGTAATGCAGCTAATGTAGATTATGCAGAGAATTCTAAAGGACTTTAAATGTTTTAAATAGGAGATGGAAGTTTACAAATAAAGAAACTATTAAATAAAACTGATATTTAATCACAGAATCATTCTTTGTGCCCCTTTAATTTAATGGAAGTCTTGTTAAGGTGAATTTTGCTTTTGTTTCCTATTGTATTAATATCACTTTGCCTCGTCAAATTATTTCTCCAATGAAAGAGGCGTTCCTTCTTAAAGAGATGAAAATAAAGCAGAATTTTTTTTTCACTAACTTCTCTTTGGATGATAAAATCATGAATGACCTTTTGTTACAAATAATGAAAAGGTTTATTACAGAAAATAAGTTTCCAATAAAGTTTTGGAAACAAAAGAAAGAGAGAAATGAATTATCAGTATTTCCTTGCTCTTTCAATTTAACTTTGAACTAGATATTTTAAAACAATGAAAAGAGTTAATGCAGGTAACAATTCAAAATAATGGAATTAAAAAAAATCATCAAAAGTTTTTTTTTCGATATGCGCATATTGTTGTTTTTAACCTGAAAGATAATAAATGATTAATTTGGTTATAGTCAATATAAAAATATAAAATACTCTTAGTAAAAACAAAGAGAAAAATATTAGCAATTCTATTAATTAGATTTTTTTAAAGAATTCTTTTAGTTTCGTTTGTTGATAGATATTTCTGTATAAAAACAAACAAAATAATTCGTATTTCGTAACTTTTTAACCCTTTATATACCGCATTATGATTTACTGCAGTTTTTTTCATGCAATATATTTTTTTTAATCGCTACATTGAAAATTAAGGGATATACGTAAGCAAAATACTCAACTTTGGGAAATTTAATCCATTAGATCTAATTAATTAATAAATGATATTCAACTGCAAAATTAATTACATATACTAATCACTTAAAATAAATAGTCAAATCGTTTTCTAAGGTCTTCATTAACATAAAAAAAATCGGACTTACCTTTTGACATTAACTTTTTTTTTTGGAACAAAAGATTTTCTCAATCCGATCAAAATGTCAGCTGGAAACCCAACTTCTGCTATAAAACTATTCACCTTCCCCGCTAAAATACTCATCAGAGAATCTGTGCTGCCATATAAGTTGGAAGAGTGGATTTCAAAGAATATTCTTGCTAAGTATTTGTCAGAATATTCGTAAAAATGGCTATTATATATAATTTATAAGTGAGTGGTACTTATAAGTACCATCGGTAGAAAAAAGGGTTAGTATAGAAAGTGTATGGAAACTGCATTTCAAATAAAAATGAAAAGTTTAGTAGGGCATAACAGACTGTATTATACATTTACATAAAAATTAGTTTGATTTGAATTAATGCATTTGATTTTGAAGCCAAGTGATTCATATACGTCTCACTTCTGTAGGCTTCTTCTGTTAAAATGTAGACATACAATGCGTCAATGACGAACTGATTCACGAAGCGCATTATTATAATCGTTCGGAAAACATAATATTTTTGTAACTATTCTTTTTATGAGAAAAAATAATATGCAAGGTATGTGAACAGGAGCATGAAACAAATAAAATAAATCACACGTGGGAACAAATACTTTTATTCTTCCACAATACTCTTTCGCCATCGTTCATAAAGCTGTTGGAATGAATTAGCGATGGCCTGTTTTGGATTGGAGAGATGCGCAGATGTCACACGTCATCGGATGTCTGCAGAATGTATATACACTCTGTAACAAAAATAAAAAAAGGACGCACCAAGAACGAGTTTTCCGATAGAGACAAACAATGGTGGGTCAAAAGATTATGTACAGAATAGAAAATGTGATTAAAATTTCAGAAAAATTGAATGATTCTTTTCAGAGTTACATAGTTACAAAGCAACGAGTTCAATAAAGTGTTGACCCAATTCTAGCCTGGATGCAAGCTGCCACACGACGTGGCATAGAGTGATAAAGCACCCTGGTGGTCTCCTGCGGTATTTCTTGCCAAAATTTCTCCAATTGTCGGGCCAGGTCTTCGGCATTCCCTCGAAGATGCAGTCACCTTCCCATCATATTCCAGACATGCTCGAACTCATAGAGATCTGGTGATCTGGCTGGCCAAGGAAGTGTTTGACAAGCTGTAAGACACTTTATAGCAACAAATTCCGTATGTGGTCTGGCATTATCATACTGAAAATTAAGCCCAGGGTACTGCAAAATTGTCTGTAGCAAAACAGTTCTCAGAATGCTATCGACGTACCGCTGTGTTACAAGTTGCTTCTAATGACAAAAAAGGGGTACGGCCGTAAAAGAAAATGACACTTCCGACCATAACTTCTGTTTACGGCCTATGTGGCGCGAAATTTTGAAAGCAGGATCGGCACGCTTTCCTGGGCGTCTCCAGACACGTCTTCGATGATCGCCAGGACAAAATTGGAAGTGGGATTCGTCGCTTAACCCTATACGTTCCCAGTCAGCATGATTCCAACCTAATAAAGCCAGGAACCGCTGTAATCTGGCTCGACAGTATGCAGGCGTGAGTGGAAGGTTGCGTAATGGTCGGTACGAGCGTAAATTTTGCTCTAACAGCCGTCTGTGAAGGGTCAGGGTGGACACTCGTGTGCGGGTGGCATGCCTGATGGCTTATAACGATGAATTAGACATTGTGACAGCTGATCTGGCAACTAATCTGTCCTCCCTTTCTGCAGTGGCCTCAGGTCGACCACTATCATCATGATGCTGAAATCTGCCGCTGTTCACTCATTCCTGCCAGCATCTTTTAATGACTGCATCGATTCGCCTCATATGACGAGCGATTCTCCGATTTGCCCGCAACCTGCCTCTTTCAATCTGATGATACGACCTCTTTCAAACTCTGACAATTGTTTGTAATGAGCTCAAATTCTGTGGCGAGTCATTTTTTCAGTCGTTGAAAGGTATCCTAAATCTCAATGCAACAGAAATTTTGACCATCAGATTGAGAATCGCTTCTTATAGACACCTGCTGAGTGCGTCGTTCCGATGCACTGTAGCTCCCGCTAATCATCCCTTGGACACCAAGTTTTAATCATCTGCATGTTCGGTACAAATGTCTTTGCATACGAAATTTCATTACAATCGGGCAAATCCTTCTTGGTACGTCGTTTTGTTTTTTTGTTATATGTATTTCAAAATCCCTTTGAGGTGAGAAAAAAAATAAAAGTTTGCAAGTCCCAGATCAGGGGAGTACGATGGATGGGTGATGACAATGACACGGATTTGAATCAAAACTGGAATACATGGACCACAGTTTGGACGTTCTCATGCAAAAGATTAAACTTTTCAGTCCAGTATCACTGTGGACGAACTTTTGGATTCCAGCAGTTCGGGCTTCTAGGAAAAGTTCTTAGTTGATCACGCCGTTACTGTTGAAAAACGCAATCAAGTGTATCTTAATCCTGGAATTCTGTAGGTGCTTCTTTTTCTAACTCTGGGAAGCCTGGGACACCCTTCTAGAGTTTGCTGCTTCTACTTCGGATAATACCGGTAGCACTAGCTCTTGTCTCTAGAGAAGACGGTTTTCAGAAAAGTCGGATCTTGGTCACATGTGTCAATGAAATCCCCAGAAATGTGAATGCAGATTTCTTTCTACTCATCGGTCAAATAGTACAAAATGGGACCAAATCTTGCTTTTAACCAAATTTTTATGAATTATGGGGCTAACACTGTCCTTTCTGATTTCCAATTTTTCCGATATCTATCATAGAGATCGTCGACTTCGTATTGACAGCATCTGTCGCACCCACTCGATGTTGTCAGTAGTCACACTTGTTGAAGGTCGACACGAACAGCGTCTGTTCTGTACACCTGCACCAACACTGCATGTGCTTATGTGGCCGTCTTTTCAAACTTCTTGCAAAATTTCATATTAATCCGTTGCTTAATTTTAATTCGACGTGAGATTTTGCAAAATCGTCGTTCGACTGCCCGTACGACAATAATTTGCCTCAATTACTTGCGCATCTTTCTGTGTGCAGAAAATCTTGCAGAGAATAGAACAAATTAAAAATAATTAATAGAGGGTATGGTTCACTCTTACAGATATACAGGCCTCACACCGTTATTTTATATTAGAAATAAGGGAATTTATGAGTTCTTGGAGCAATCAATACCACTCGTTCTGCAGCTCGACTTTCAGGCCTTGCATTATTCTCGGAGAGGGGTTTTGAGTGGCAATTTTTACCTCCCTATAGCTCCTCTACATTTTCTATAAGGCTGAGGTCTGGAGATCTCACTGGGCAATCCATCCGGAAGTATTCTCAATCGCCAGAAATTCTTCGAGAAAATGAGCTCTATATGACTTAACTTTGTCATCCAATAAGGTGAAACAGGGCCAACTGCACCTCTAAAAAGGCAAACATAAAGTTCCAAGACTACATTTTTATATCTCACAGCAGTCACAGGGCCTCTTTCTAAGACATATAGGTATGTGTGGCTATTAAAACTGATGCCTGTCCAGACTATCGAATTTTCGCTGCCGTAACGAACATTGGAAGTCAGGTAGCGTGTCCTTGATTCTCTGCATATAAAAGTATGGTGATAATCACTGGTTAATCTTAAGGTATCCGACTACGTTCGGAATCGTAATTTTAAAAAAAGCGAGCACATAAATGGATAATTTTCATGATATTTAGTGTCACTTAGATTAGAATACATGCATAAAATTGTTTTAAGGACATTTTGACAAAAAAAAAATATTTAACTACAATATTTCGGCAAAAAATTAAGTTAGAATAACCTTTTTTCAAAATGTTCTCCTTTTGTGAATAATGCTTCTATTATAATAATAAAAGGAGAATATTTTGAAAATGGGTCATTCTATTTTCATTTTTGTCAAAATATTGCACTTAAATAATTATTTATTGTAATACTATTCTTAAACCAATTTTATATACATTTTCTAATCTATGTGACATTAAATATCATAAATATTATCCATTTATACACTTTTGCAAAATCACGGTTCGGAACGTAGTCGGATACCTTAACTGAGACTCATCAGTGAACAGAACGGTCATCCATTGATCCATGCTCCAATTTCCACCGACTCTCCTGCTCTTATAACTGAGCAGGAGGAAAAACAGGTCTTCTTGCTAGCAGCACTCTCTCACGAAGGTTTCTGGAAATCCGGGACACCCTTGAAACTCGGGCTCCTGTGACCACATATTAACCACGAGAGAGCTTAGAAGTTGTAGCATCCCTGTTACGCTTCACTATAATCGACAAATGATTATCTTCTCTTCCCATTTTGGCTCTTGCCAACTTATCCATGCATTGTCTGGACGGATCTGGTATCCTGAAATTGTTTCCATAATTTGAACTCGACGCTGGGAGTAAAATTGAATTCTCTACAAATCTGGATTTGAGACTCATGTGTTTCTAGCCAACTCACAATTTGCTTCCTCGTTCCATAATATAAGCGTTGATGGTCACTGGTTTTTACTGTTCGATTACGGTTGTCTATTGTTGCAATAAAACACCAAGAAATTCGGCGAGGTGTGCTTCCGAACGAAATATGGATTTTTGCACGGGCGCTTATAAATCCTATTAATAGATTAGCTTTGCTTCCACACCCGCATACGCTTACGTATTACACACACAAGATTTGCATCTTTGCTTTGAAGCAGTGTTTTTGCATTTCTTTCAAATCTTTTCTTGAAATTCGACAAAATATGCGCATTCTCTTAACTTTGAACACCAGTGAACGAACAGCATTTAAACACATTTTTAATTTCAACCACGGAAGAATTGTTACCGCTAAGGAATTTGGGAACTTCTGATGAAAAATCTAGCAAATGGGATGCGAATCTGTAATTTATAGTTGCTAGAGTGAACGGCTGACCAACAGCAGTAGATAGCTCCGGCACTTGTCGTACCACAACACGTGATAATAGGTATATTATGCACAGCCCTGGGAAGGTTACTCTAGCCGGCTACATGAAGAAATAATTATATTACGCGATATGTTGCACAGCAAGCAGTGTCGACACACAATAAATATTAGATTTTAATCAATCTTCAATTATTTGCATCTTACGCAACGAAATGGAATACAAGTAAGGCATTGATTGGTGTGAATATTTTAGTTTCAAAACCTCAGGTGTTTGCTACAAGTAACACGTGAATCACGCTTGTACCTGCAATACCGCATTGTCGTATTAAAATCTAAAGACAAGATGGAGAGAGTTTGCTTAACTGCATCATCAGGCTTCGACACATTAGTATTATGGTGTGAGGGTAGTATTGGATTGCATTTCTGGCTCTACCTAGTCCTTATTGCTGGTACAACTAACAGCTAAAGGTATAACTTTGAGAATTTGTTGCGCAATACTCTTCCTTACAGTCAGAGTTTGTCTGTGCCTCCATTCCAACAAGACAGTGCACAACCACACTTGGCACACAATTTTGAAGACATCTTCAAGTCATCAGATTGCATTGCTGACTTGGCTTGAATGCTCTCTCGATCTATCACCTATCTAATATGACTGGACGATAGTCAGAGAACGACTGGTTGGAGGAATACTTTTTCCAGTTATTCTAAATAAAACTAGTCAGTGTGTGCATGCAACATGGATTACCCTACCCTATCAATACATTCAAAGCCTCTTTTTTCATTATTAAGGTGTGCAGCAACGATATATTCCAGCTACATCGGCAACACTCAACACTGATTTAATACTATTCCAAGACTTGAAAATTGCTGTATTTTTAATAATTTGAACTTAACACTGTATGCTAATAAATATGGCTTTGATACATATTGGTTCTTGGTATTTTTTTCTGGATGTCCAGCAATGTAAAATTAAAAGACGAACAAGTCGCCCATCCGGTATAGTGGTTAGCGACGCTGACTGTTGTGCCGTTGGGACTGGGTTCGAATTCCGGAGAAGACATGGGTATTTGTAAATGTATAGTGCCTTCGCGGCATGGGGGCACTTTAAATAGCCGTCGAGCAGCAAGTCCTCTCGTGAGGTTGGTGGAAGGGGAAGAGAGGTGGGAGGCCCCTGACCACCCCAGGGTGTTCTCCCTCTAAACTGGGGTGAAACAGAGCTAAATCGGTCTGTCACCTGTATGGTGCTCAAAGCTACGGCTAACGACAGGTGTCACTTGGCCCTTTGCCATGATAAATTTCGTGGGCCTTGATCTGGCCTTTGCCGATCAGGTGATATTAGTAACAACAACAACAAAGACGAACAAAAAATTAAAAAAAGAAGAGAAACCAAAATTTACCAACCCGATGATAGCGAAGCTACAACTGGATTACAGTTGTTGTAATTTTTTATTTTACATTACCTTAGCCGAAACGCCGTCTGTAATTTTCTTCTTCAAAGAAAAGTCTGGCTTTTCAATATTTTACTCCTATCGAGTATGTCTTTGTTCAAATACCAACTGATCAATAATAAAGAAAAATACGAAGATTTTTCTTTCGAAGAAAGGCCTCGAGAAATAATATGAAATACATTTATATGATGTGTTAGAGTACTTATAGTAAATGCTTTCTGAAAACATTTTGAAATTTCTTTTAAGAAATAAAAAAAAAACAACTCAGGATAACAAAGCCTTCGGAGAGCATCCAGACTTTTGATGGAATGGATTGCGTTGGATAAAAGGAACAAAAGTTTTGAATCTCCATTGTAATATTTAGATTGGGTTACAATGTTTACCTTAAGGATATAACAGAAAAGAGTGAGATAAAAATGCATTTAAAAAAATAGTTGAACAAAAATATGAGATTCTCTCACCATTTGTTTTGTTGATTATTTTTTAGTTTCCATCAAACGAGAATCGTAAATTCCTCGTATTTTATATGCAATGAGAATTGCATTCCATTTTACTTAAATGTGCTTATATTTGATAGTAGTATAATAATTGTGAATATTTTTTCTTGAAATGGTTTTGGTATATTTTCCTTGTAAATTTCTTCTATAAAACTATCTTAAATAATTAAATTGTTTCTTCTGACATGACCAAGTTCATCAATTGCTTTAAGTTATTGTCTTGCTCTACGACGAACAATATTCCTGTTTTAAAAAACACATTTTTAGAAATAAGTAAACAATGTATCAATACTTCATAACAATATATGTGTGTATAGAGTTTGATAATAATAATTATTCTCTCCCTCAAAGTAATTTCCTTATTTTGAAACTAATTAAAAAAGGGCAGTAAAAGAGGTTAAGTATGAAGTCATTGCTATGCGCACAATTTGCCTGACCTCAAGTGAAGTGGTGCACTGAGATGGATGCGATCGAACAAGTCAGTCCGTCGTACTCTCCTGCATCCAACGGTCACATATCCGCATTAAAGTTGTTTGGTTTCGTCCAACACGACTACCGATTTTCCTAAAAGATAATCCACATTCTGGGTAGGCCACTATCCTTCCTCTGTCGAACTCGGATACTTGATCAAAAGCTGATCACTGTTTTCTACAAGACATAACGGATTGTTTTTTGAAAAAAACCACACAAAAAATAAATAAATAAAAAATAAATTAAAAAAAAAAAAAACTTCCCGAACTTAAATTGTTGAAATCACCAAGCCTTAAATAGTGCTTTGAGGTGGAGCCACAGGCGCGCGTGATGTGTGTCTGCGCTGAAATTCTAATCATTTGCATATCTCACCTCCGCTAATACATGTTGTAAACTTTATTTTATTTGCATGCTTCCTTCAGGGTGTTGCATTTACGATGGCCAGCAGTGTATGTTAAGGAAGTCCTTAGAAAACGATTTGACTATTTATTTTAAGTAAACAATCTATATTATTAATTTTATATTTGAATAACTTTGTGGTACTTACTGTTAAGTACCGACAGCCACTGGATGTTAGAGCAGGAACTTAATTTTTTTCTATATGTGTGGCTTATTGTTGTTTTTTGTTCTGTTGTTGAGTCATTACTATAGTGCAATAGACTTATGCTTTTCGGGGGCATTTTGGTTTCAGCTAAACTTATTTATTTTGCTTTTTTATTATTTTATTTTAACGTTTTCATAAAACTTTAAACTTTGAATCTAAGGTTTTTATTGCCACACAATTAAATGAAATATCTATTTTTATTTCAAAAATTAACAACATTTGATTTTTTTAAATGTAACGGAGATTTAACAATAATCAAAGATTTTCAAGGTTATTTCAAGGATTTTATTATTATTTCCTTTTCTCAGAATGTCTGGAAAAAAGAAGCTCGGTCTTCAAGAGGCTTTGGATTTATTGCAATACCTATCATCTGAAATCAGTGATGTACTAACAAATGATTTTTCAGATGAAGAAGTTGCAGTAAATAACCTGCTGGAATTTTCGTTAGATTTTTAAGATGATGATCAAGAGACCGAACTAGACTCAAAGTACAGTAGTTCCTGTTAAAAAAATACAGTATTTCCTACACTAGGATGCAGTGCTTTAAAAAACATTCAATAGGAACTTCACTCAAAATGCACAGCGTGTAATGAATTTTTGTGTATTAATGAAAAGAAAAATGTATTTTTTTTTTAAATATCATCAAATTAAATTTATTTGTAAAAGCTGTTTTTATGTGTAAAAAAAGGAAATAAGTTTTAAAAATTTAATAATTTTTAAAAATAAACATTTTGTACTGTAAAATATTAGTGGTTATTTAGCAATTTTAAGAGTTAAGGCTGCGTTAAAAAAAATTCATTCGGTCTTTTCGTATTATGAGAATATTTTAGACTTTTGTGGATTGACGATGTTTTAAAGTACCAATTTAATTAATTAGCTCTAATGGATTACATTTCCCAATGTTGAGTATTTTATTTATGTATATCCCTTAATTTTCATTGTAGTGATTCAAAAAAAAAATTTGCATGAAAAAAATTGTAGTAAATATTAATGCGGTTGATAAAAGATTAATTTGTCCAATTTTTTCTTCCTTTTTTTTTATGCAAAAAGGTATATGGTGTAACTTTAAAACTGTTCTGCAGTTCATAATCCATTTAAGTTGTCCTTAACTTCTAAAGACACAAATTTATAACACGTTTTTTATAATTCATTTACAGCGTCGTACAGAACGTACATTTCACTTCATTAAGATTTTTATAATATGTGACAAGGCGACGAAATGGAAGCGGTCCATCTAGTTATTCTTCAACATCTCCCTTTTCTTGTTATATCATCTAGAGAGAAATACTGGACCATGTACTTGACATTTTGCACAAATCTGAGAAGAAAAGAAAATAATGACAAGATCAAAGGTTTTCTCTTGTAGAATGAAGAAAGTAGAAACTTTAAGCATTCCTTTACTTAATCTTTTTTAAAAATCATATAATTCTGATCTGCCAGCCTTTATTGAAAAACTATTCCAAATGTATTTTGAAATGAATAATGTGAAAAAAAGAATACCGAATACCCCTTTCTAAAAGATTTCAAAAAACATAGGCTAGTAACTATATTTCCATTTTAAAAAAATTAGAAAAGTACTACGTATTTATTTGAATTTGATTCGTCATCGATTCTACGTCACACCTCAAATTCTCAACACGTTTTTGTAAAATATAATGTAAAAGGGTTTATTAATATCCACGAAATTGACGAAATTTAAAAAAAAATTAAAAGAGAACTAATAAGAAGGGAATAATTAATTCACACATTATTTTACCAGTATTAAAATTTTTTTTATGCATTCATGAACCTGTAATTGCTGTATATCTGTCAGAATTATATTCAATTTCTGTCATCCAACGAAATTTTCCGCCTTTATTCTATGCCAGCCCCGATTTTCAGTAGCATTGATAATGGAAAAAAAGAGTGACACTTAGATTTGAATAGATACGGTATTTATATATCAATGATGAGAGAGAGAGAGAGAGAGAGATTTTTAGATTCCTGTTGTGCTACATTGTGCTAAATCGAACTGAAACAATTAATTGATTATTTTTGTCCAGAATTATATATGCAATATACATTCTCGAACATAATTTTAGCTTTTTTTCTTGTCATGTACTTTACTTTTCTCAAAACGTTATTTGATGGTTGATGAATACATCTATATTTGTTTGATAGAACGTACGCTTTGACGCATAAATAAATCTAAATTTATATAAATTATAGTTTTATAAAAAAACTAAAATAACATGCTTTTATAGTTAATCGAGCTAAAAAGTAAAAGTAATTCTTAATATAAGAATGAAATGCTTAACAAGAAAATTAATGTCATTGTGGAAAAAGAGTAATTGTTGCGCGTTAAGTATTGTGGTAAATTTTTAGCTTCTCTATTCGTGTACATAAATTAATTCAACATCTAAAGTTAATTTATGTTGATTCAAATAAATTAACTTTATTTGTATCAAGGTTTATGTAATTAAGTGTCTCAAAGCATTCAAGCCTTGGGGAGAATATATCTACATTCTTTTGATACAACGCACATTTTGATGCATGTATAAATCTAAATTAAAAAAAAAAGAATGATATATCTTCTGCAAATATGCTTCAATGTGTCTTATCGATGAAAAATTACAACAAAAGTACGGGAAATTACATTGTGAGAGAAGCCTCTTGTTAATAAATCTTGATTTACATCTAAATCCTTTTGTGAACTCTACGAAAAAAAGGATAATGATGTATTTAATATACTTCATTAAAACGATTTTTATCTTCACTTTTGAGTTATGTAACGTGCACTCCTCGGAAGAAGAGGCAATGGGCCAAATTTTGGCAGATAAGAAAATACTTAATAACTTTTCAGAATTCAATCTTTACTATTGCACCTGAAAGTCATTTTTCAAATAAACTTTTAGAGAGGAGAAATTTATCGTCCTAGCATTCTGTTGCAAAATACGCTGATAAGTAAATGGATGGTGTTCAATTTAACCGAGCTCGTATGATGAATTGATGCGAAAAGCGATAAGCATAAATTTCACTTCCACTCTCCGTGCAATTTATCCATTTATCAACACATATAATTCTTTTCCATTGATATACATTCTAAAATATTAAGCTTTACTTCCATTTTTATGAATATCTTAAAGGCAACTAAGTAGAAATTATTTTTAAAAAATTTAGTTTTTTAACTATATTAAATATAAGATAAGCTTCCAAGAATTAAATTCTATCACTATAATTTTTATCCTTGAAAAAAACTGAAAGGATAAATGTGGGATAAAATTTAGGCAATACAAAATAGATCTTGGCTTATACAAAAAAAAGTCATATTTTTTAACTTCACTTATTTTTCATATGCATGCTGGTTCCAGGAGAGCATTCTGCCGAAGACTCCACTACTACTGTAAACCGGGTGATCGTCTAATCTTTAGGTACTTAATGGTCAAATCATAGACCCCTCTTTCTCAAAGTAGCTTTTGCTTGTATCAGCAAGCGGTTAGCACTCTCAGATTAGATTTACGATGTACCATATCTGCTGCTTTTATTTATTCTTGTTATATGCTATAAAGCAGAATTTATTTTAAAATGTCTCTTTACGTCACCCCTAGCAGCAGGAAGAAGTCTTGTGCATTCCACCTTCTATATCTAACAGGAAATCTTCTAAAAAGATCATTTAAAGTAGGGGGATATAAAAATGAATAGTCTGTAAAGGAAAAATAATTAAGGTATTTACACGTGCATACCTTTCAAAGGTGGTCCAGAGCAAGTTGACACTGATGCTATTGACGAAAGATGACAAGCTGTGTCACCTTGCTATCTCAACTACAGACGGCTAATAATGTCAACAGAAAAGTTTCGAACTGCACTAAAAACTATTGAAGAGGCGCATCAACTACAGTAGGGGTTGCAATATCGGACTAAAAGTTCAATACCGGTATTCGATGTTTTCTACGTCTTAATACCGGAAAAACTGTTTTAATACTGGTAGTAGAAATTTTAGAAAAAGAAACAAAGCATAGGTGTTTTTTGTTTTACTTGACAGTTTTATTAGAAAGTGTAAAAATAAAAAATAATAATTTGTAACTTATTAATTATAACACTACAGTGGTGGCCAAAATTGTTGACACCTTTTTTAATTGTTATTTTTTTTAAGTTTGTGTGCTTATGGTAAACTTTACGTTGAACAAAATGCAAAGTATTTTATATCATTTTAAAGAGAATTCAATACTAAATTCAATACAAAAAAGAAAATTTAAATATTTACAAAACAAAAAAAAAAGTTTTGCTGCAATAACTGTCGATATACGTTAGATACTGATGATAGCAGTGAGTTATCAGAGCTTAGTGAGAGGTTGCCTTTATTCTTTAATACAGCTTCACATTGATGTTTCATTGAGCTGAAAATAGTTTTAAGCTCTTCTTTCTTTATTACATGATGCCAGGGAATTATTTATCCCCAATTAGTTTCTTTTTATTTAATGGGTACCTCATTCGGACAAGAGTTTTTAAACGGTGCCACAAGTTTTCGATAGGATCGAGGACAGGACTGTTTCCTGGCCAGGATAACAATGATATTTAGTCAAAAAGAAATGACATCAAATAAAAGAGTAGATTAGACACATGTGTGACGAGAAAGGGGTATTTCCTTTGTTAAAATTACATAAGAGGTGGGTAGTTCAGTGACTACATCTGGAGACTGAATGCTTTTCTTAAGATGTCAGGAGACAATTTTAATTAAAAAAAACCCGCAGGAAAAGGCCGAAAAAGATGCACCATATCCGTTGATGACATAAGAACAACAATACCATGTCTCGCGGATAAAAGAATTTCATAGACAGCCATCAAAAGTTATCTGTGTAATTCTGGTGTTTCTGTCAGTTCAAAAACAACCAGGAGTTGATTAGCATATGTAAGACTAAAAGGTAGAATTCCACGAAAAAAAACCCTATCTCAATTTACAGAAGAGCTCAAAGGGACTACAGTGGGCAATGGAACACATTAATTGGACAAATGATTATTGGAGACAAGTCATCTAGAGGGACGACACTAAAGTATCGTTATTAGGTAGTGATAGGCTAAAATATGTAAGACGTGCTGAGCCGAATTGCTACATCCTGACTGCATCCAGGCAACAGTGAAGTACGCACATAGTTTTATCATTTAGCCATGCATATCAGCAGGTGGTATCGATCACCTTCATATCATCGATGGGACACTGAATGTCATAAAATACATGTAAACCATTCTAGAACCCAAACTTCTGCCTTCCATCAGGGATCTATTTACCAACAATGCTTCATTTATTTTTCAGCAATATTCTGCTCCTTGCCACACAATAAAGTAATTCACAGATATGTACCGTCCTAAGATCATTGAGTTGTTGTCCCGGCCAGGAAACGGTCTTGACCTTAATCCTATCGAAAAGTTTTAGCACCGTTTGAAACCTCTTGTCCGATTGAGGTACCCATGAAATAAAATGAAACTAATTGAGGATATAATTGTTTCCTGGAATCATTTAAAAACGAAGGAAGAACTTAAAACAATTTTCAGCTCCATGAATCATCGAAGTAAATCTGTAATAAAAATTAAAGGCAACTTCACGAGGTTCTGATAACTCACTGCTATAATCAGTATCTAATGTACATCGACAGTTATTGCAGACAAACGTTTTTTTTTGTGTTGTAAATATTTGAATTTTCTTTTTTATATTGAATTTAGTATTAAATTCTCTTTAAAATGCTATAAAATACTTTGCCTTTTGTTCAACGTAAAATTTTTTATAAGCATATGCAAACTTAAAAAACATAACAATTTTAAAAAGTGTCTACAATTTTGGACTCCACTGTATATAAAGAATCACAAAAAAAGTAAAGGAATATCTAATTTATTTAAGTCACAAAAAAAAAAAAAAAAAATGCAACTATCACTATTCAGTCTGTGGACTGTGGTTTTCATCACATAAATAATAAAACCAAACCGAAGCATTACCAACTGATTTTTTATGTTCTTTAAAGTTATTCTTATTCATTATTATGGGTTATTATTAAAGAGTTTATATAGAATAATTCTGAAAAATATTTTGAACCCTGAAGTATGATATGCAAATACAATGTGAATAACAAGCTCACCAATTAAAAAAAAATATCGAAATATTACGCACTTTCTTCACAACTAAAACCTTGTTTTCACAGATACGAATATCAGACTATGAATCCTGGGAGTGTGTAGTATTGCTCTGAGCTGCAATAGGATAGTTTTGGACTACCTCCTTGGATAATTTAAGTATTTTATCACTTCTTTTGATTGTACTATGCAACTTTGTATTCTCTGTCTTAATAATTTCCCCCGTTAGGGAGACATAAAAATAAAAACGTATACTATTTTGCTATGTTGGTGATCCCTGAACATATATTGGGGGCAATTTTAAAAAAATTCTAATAAATACCGAAAAAACGGTATTTAAACTTGCGAATACCGGTATTACAAAATTGTACAAATTGCTCAAAATACCGGTATTCGGTATTCCTTGTATACCGGTATTGCAATCCCTAAACTACAGTAATAGTTGGTGAAAAAGTAAACTTCTCTAAATTTTGTTCAGAAAGATCCCCCTTAAAAGAGCCTTCTCTCTCTGAGAAGTACGTACGAGTATGTGCTGCGTACTCCCGTAAGTTGAAACTAACAATGACAAGGCAGGTGAGAGTGTTTACTAACGATGCACTTTAAAGCAATACTAGGGTTATACGTAATGATCGCAATTTTAAACCATATAGAAGTGAGAGGAGTCAAGCGTTTAATAACTAGTAGGAAAAGAAATGTTTCAACTGAGTTATATCTGAGGCATATTTCTGCGGATGAAGTAAAATGAAATGCCTCAGACTCTGTTCAGAATACCATTAAAAACAACAAACTCAGATCACAGAGTGAAACATCAGCTAATAATATTTTGTAACCCAGTCTACTTTCAAATGACGAACCAGTTTCTCGAAAATTTGTCATATGGCTTTAAAAAATTTGATAAAACAAAACGAGATTTATAATAAAAGGTATACTATGTAAAATATTCGAATGAGAGTGTGTTTTTTTTTTAATTTGAAAAAAAAAGTCTCCCTAATCATTTGAACTCAAGAAATGACCTAAAAGATAATAAACAGACTGTAATTTAATTTTAATTGGGAAATCTGAAATATTTGTCAATTCAGTCTATTATTAAATTTCTTTAAATTTTGAGTATGTGTATTTATTTAATGTTGAAGGCTTAAATATTTAATACATTGTTTTGTTATACCAAGACAAAAATATCGAAAGTCTATAGCCTTTAGCAATTTTGTTCAAGAGAGGTATGTATTCAGGTTTCTTCTTTTATTTTTAATAATTTCGCGTCCTACTAATTTAAAGAATGCAAGGCCCACAAAGACTTCAAATTATTTGCAATGATATTTTAATGTGTTAAATTGTGGACTTCTCTTTCCATTAACACATTGTTTAAAAAAATTAGGTGATCACTTGGATTTAACGAAATTACGAAAATATTTCTTCTGATAACCATCATATTTTAAAGTGTAGCAGAAAACAGAAGAAAATTTCATATGCAAATCAATGTACGTGGGCTAAGAAAACGAAAGAAGGAAGTAAGTGCAGAAATCGTGATTTCATGGAATCTGTTGTTTTTCTTCGTCTCAGTTGTAAAATTAAACCTTTCTTCTGTTCTGTTAAGAAAAGGGGACTGGAAAATGTCACGACAGTGTAATATACCGAAATCCATTTGCTTGGTATATTATCGGGAGACTGAAAACCGGGCAAACACAAAGAACTCACAGATGCTGCAGTGGCAATAACTGACATTGCAAGACTGTTCAACCGATTACAAGAAACAGGGTATGGTCGATGTTTACAAGAGCAAAGTCATCCATGGTCTACCTCAGCAAATAATGACCGATATATCCTGTAAACCGCTCGATGAGACAAAACAACCAATACGACGCATTCAAATACAGTTTCTTTTGGCAACAGGATAAAGAGTTTCAAGCCAAATAATCCGAAGTAGGCATTTTTTGGGTTATCTGTTTGCCTGTAGGCCGATGGTGTGGATTTGTTGAAAGCAAGACACCGTGTGGCCCCAAGAAATTGGGCTGCTATGCATCGAAATTGAATGCAAAGTGACTGGAGTCAAGTGCTGTTTACGGACGAAACTCAATTCAGCTTAGAGTGTGACACCAGACATGTTATAGTACAGTGAGAAAGGGACACTCCAAATAGCCCTGTATTCGTTCAGGAAATATCACTTTACAGACAAGGTGGTTTAATGGTATGCACTGGAATCAGCTTAGGCGGGCGTACTGAATTGCTTGTCATTGGGAATGGCAATTTGACGGCTCAAAGGTATGCAGACGAGATCCTGAGACATCATGTAGTAACTTATACTGCATCCATTCGCGATTTTTTTCTTTTAATGCGGGATAATGTCAGATTTCATACAGCTCGTTTTGTGGAGAACTTTCCTGAAGCTGCAAAAATAACGTATTAAGTGACCAGCATGCTCTTGTAACATAAATACAATCCAGCATGTTTGAGACATACTCGAACAACGCGTTGCTGCAAGATCAAGGCCTCCTGACGCTGTCTAAGAATTGAAGATCACACTTCGTCAAGAGCAGGACAATATTCTCCAAAGTTTTATAGATAACTTCATCGCATCTACGAGTAACAGGTGTGTGGTTGTCTTAGCAGTTCGGGGAGACCACACGACATGTTAAGGTATCCGACTACGTTCGGAACCAAGATTTTAAAAAAGCGCGTAAATGGATAATTTTCATGATAGCTAGTGTCACTTAGATTAGAATACATGTATAAAATTGTTTTAAGGACACATTTTCCCAAAACAAAATATTTAAATAAAATTGATTGATTGATTAAATGTTAACGTCGCATTGTTCAGCTACACGAGGGCTTTTGGAGACCGACCACGTAATTTATAACCATGGTCAAGTGACGTGGACGACACCTGAGCTGGCACGCCCTCTCCTAACTACCGCACCACACCAACGGGAGGACGTTTCAGCTCTCGACAGATTTAACGTGCATTGCTGCCCTACACGGCGGGTCTTTAGTAGTACTGGGCTCGAACTCGTGACAAGACAAGCCACAATCCGATACCTATATCACTCGGCTACCGCGGCCACATTTAAATACAATATTTTGGCAAAAAATTAACTTAGAATAACCTTTTTTCAAAATGTTCTCCTTTTGTGAAAAATGCTTCTATTATCACAATATTTTGCCTGTATATAGCTCATATCTCTGAACAGAGGCTCAACTATGATTTTTGAAAAATTCACATTATTTTCAGAGTTACAACCAATTGAAATAATTATCGGCGTTTTTTTCTTAAAATTTCTCCCCTCTGTTGTCGTAAACCCACTTCTAAGTTATATATTTCAAAAATTCTAGTTGAGCCTCTGTACAGGGGTCTGAGCTATATACAGGCAAAATATTATTATAATAGAAGCATTTTTTACAAAAGGAGAATATTTTGAAAATTGACCATTCTATGTTCATTTTTTGTCAAAATATTGTACTTAAATAATTTTTTATTCTAATACTATTCTTTAAACAATTTTATATACATTTTCTAATCTAAGTGACACTAAATATCATGAATATTCTCCATTTATACGCTTTTGCAAAATCACGGTTCCGAACGTAGTCGGATACCTTAAACATCATCTATTAATTCTAAACAATAAGGGTTTCGCCATTTACATGTAACCAAATTGTTGGCAGGCATTATTTCATGTTTTTTCTACCATCCGAAAGAGTTATGGTTCACATACAATTATTTTTTACTTCCTTTTTTCTGAATTGCGTCTTGTTATACCTATACTCTCTATTTTATGCCCATGCATGTTTATCGTGTAACGATTTCTTCACTTTTTTACTAAGTCCTTTAATTTTTATTCAGCAGTATATAAATAAATATTAATAACCTTTTTGCTTGCTTTCCGTTTAAACTGGTTTAAAAAAGAAACAAAATGAAGTTAAGACTGCTTACGTTTGTGGGCTAATTGGCTAATAAAAATATTATGTTTGTTTCATAATGTTATTAAGCTTAATGTTTTGTCATATTAAATATTGAAACATTAATTCCTCAGTACAATCATAGAGAATTTAAAAGAACCTTGTATTTATTTCAGATTCTTTCTTATATAATAGCACTCCTTCAAGAAAAAACAACACATTTTTTTAAAAAAAATATATCATATGAGAATAATAATGACTTAAATAAAAAAATTCCAATAAAAATCTTTGGAAGTGTTTACAAATAAATGTCATAAAAGTAATTAATTTTTTTCAATCATTTTAGAAACTATTTAAAAAAATAATAAATATCAAAAATAAAAATAAAAAAATTATTTTCTTAGTAGTAAAACTCTTATTTTATTCTGACTTTCATCTTATCAAAACTGTATTCTTTAAGAATTTTTTAATTAAATGTTTTAAATTAAGAGTACTCCAATAAAAGACTAATCGAAAAGGTCGTTTGAGACTAAGCACTTAGAAAAGGTTTGTTAATTGCTCATTTGAGATGTTTATAAAATTTTTCAAAGCGTATAAATTATAAATAAAAAGTAGCATTTTGAAGAAAAAGGTGTTGAAGCATCCCAGCTCTATTAAATGAAATCTCTCTCAAGAGAATTTGTTTCTTTGCGAAGAAAATTGAGATTCTGTTGAAGCGAATATTGTAAAAAAATTTTTTTCTTTTTTTTTTAAATTAATATTTTAGTACTACTTTCTATGATGTTGAATTAATGCAAAGAAAGAAACTGCTTTAAATCTCTATGAACATGCTTCACTTCTGGAATATTTATTAATATTTAAATCAATAGAAATCATAAACTACATGCAGAATTTCTTTCTTAGTCTTATAATAATTTTTTGTAGAGATATTTCATTAGTAGGCAATATTAAGATTTTCTTAAAGATAAATAAATCATTTTAACCGCGGCACATTTACATTCGAAAAATTTGCAAAGTCATTAATTTTAGAGCGACTAGTGATAATTAGTTTTTAAATTCCTTTGAAAATGCATATAATCCTTTACAATACATATTATTATCCTTTAATTCCCTTCTTTTTATTTGAAAATGCTTATTTTTGGCTTAGGTGTGTAAATAATGAGTTTTATTTCGTTTTTGTCATCGATTACTATTTTGTGTGGTGCTTTTAGTAGTATTCTTTAAGTGTTTAGAATCTTTAGTATTAATGCAATCTTATTCTTACTCTATTTTCTATTTTCACAGCTTATTAGTATATACAAATAAAAGAAGTGCATGGTTGACCTTAAAACTGTTTTTAACCCTGTAATCTTAGTTGCTAAAGCTAAAAATTTGTTAATATACTAATGTTGCTATATCTTATTTTTGACATACAACTTTATTTCTATCTTTTGCTTTGCTTGTGTTAGAAATAGGCTTAACTCTTCAACATCGCTCTGATTTTTTCTATTATGTTGAAAAAATTTTCTGTACGGGGAAGGTAATACCGTAAAGCAGCTTAACCCTAATTACCTGGTCCTAATTCAGCGACAGCTTTAGAAATCACAATAGGTCTTCATTTTAGTACAAAGACTCTTTCTTTATATACAATATATATATATATATATATATATATATATATATAGTATATATACAACCTCTGAAAATAAAGTTTAGTGAATGAAATCAAAGTGGCTGATCTGGCAATACTGGTGAAATAAAACGCTGCACATGCATGTTGGAAGTGTTGACCATCTGACCCCCCATCCCCCAATTGTTCAGTTGAGACTTATTTGAGCTTCTTGTAAGACTTGTTTTAAAAAGTGCTTGTTTAGTACGTGGGTTCTTAACGGGGAACAGGAAAATGAACGAACAAACGATCGATTCAAGCTTTGTTTTAAGCTTAGCAAGACACCAGAAGAAACTTACGCGATTCTGGTATGTGTTTATGAAGATCAAGCACTGTTCATGAAGTTTGTGTACGAGTGGTTCACTCGTTTTCGAGAAGGCCTGGAAAGTGTTTCTGAAAACTCCTGTAGCGGAAGACTGGTGATCTCCGTCAGTGACGAACACATTGAAAAAGTGAAATGATTAACCACTAAAGATCGTCAATTAACTGTTTGCATGGTAGCCAACGAACTATAGATTAACCATGAATCCGTGCGACAAATTGTTACCCAGAATTTAGGGATGAGAAAAACCTGTTATTGATGTTGACGATATTCATAACATCCAACGAAAAGTGACGGGGCTTTGAACTCCATCCCAAAAGAAGACTTCTTGCAAAGTTTCCATGAAGTATAGCAGGTCTTAGGAATGCATAGTTATGGGAGGTGACTATTTCAAAGGACAGTAAAATAACTTTCGTTAATATTTCATCTACGTTATTTTTACAGTATTTTTCACCGAACTTTATTGTTAAAGGTGCTATATAATTATATATATGTAGTCGAAATTTTCTCTCTCTATATATAGTAGGTTGTTCGCAATTTATGGAGACGGTTTTGTAATCTATTTTCTCGTTTCAATTTTGAGATAAAAATTTGGGAACTTCAGAATAATCATCTGATAATGTTTTATTTTGATTGAAATGTAAAATAAAGCATGTGTATTTTGAAAATGGCTTCTAAAACTGAAAAATGGCTCGAAGATTACGTAACTGCTCTTTCCGAGGAGAACTCTTCGCATTAACAAATTATAAAGTGGTGTAAAAATTTCGGTTATTGTATTTAAAAAAAAAGGTATTTACAATGTACTGAATATGAAAGGACTATTTGAAAGTATAAAAATGAAAACCAGACCACGAAATCTCATCCTGTGACTTTTCGAAAGCAGGCAACTATCAAGAAAGTAAGTTAAAAGAAATTCCACAAACTCAAAGATTCATTGCATCGAAACTAGGAATGTCTTCCAACACTGTAAGCAAAACCATTCACAAAGATTTTAAAAAGATGTTTATAGCTAAAGTTGATCTTCTCTTGCTAGCACATATTACTGAAGAAATAATGTAAAAAAACACCTAGCTGTGCTGAAAAATGGAAATGTGTGGTAACACTCCATGATTCATGGGAATAGTTAAGTACTGTAAAAAGAAGATCAATTTTCTATAGCTCAATTGACGAAAATGACCGTACAAAATCCCCTCTGTCAAAAAAAGTTTGAGAAGAGATTCATGTTAGTTGCAAGATTTTCCTACAACGACAAATTAAAAAACAGAAAAGTAAAGCCAAAATTAATTCCCTCTTCTATCAGCAGAATATTTTAGAACCAATTTTTGAAGAAGAAATTCCAACGTTACATAGAAAGGAGATTCACATAAATTTGAGTTTCATATGGACAAAATCTCTAGTCTCTATGGACACATCTAAATCAACTCCAACTTATTTAGCCAAGACAGAATCAGTAGCACAGGAATAAAGGACATGCCTTTTGAAGAAATACCTGTAAAAACCCTGACGTTCCTCTAATGAACTTTTATGTTTTCGGTTAATAAAAATGAGCCTAAAGAGAACGGCATCTAAGAATACTGAACGTACTTCGGAAAGCGGTTCAAGACAATGGAGTAAAATTACCATGACAGTTCTAAAAAATTTACTTTCTCGGAAAATTCGAGCCAGAGCTATTGTCAAGAATCATGGCTATCAGATAGAAGTAAATTCACAAAAAAAACGGCATTTTTTTTAACTGTTAGCACTGGCGTAGCTAGCTCTGAGGGGGCACTGTACCAAAATTCCTTCAGGGCCCCTTTTTAGATATGGGAACCCTGTTAGCGGGACTGTATTTACACATGTTGGGGCCCCTGGGCTTAGGGGACCTGTTCATTGATATGGTTGATACCGCGGTAGCTATTCCCCTGATTGTTAGACCTACAGATATCAAATGTGGCAGGTATGTTCCTTTCATGGAGTAGATATCAGCTGCAAAAGAGGTTTTGCAAAAATGGACTCCTAAAGGGGGAGGGGTTAAAAGGGTGTTGCAGATAAATATTCTCTTTTTGAACTACTAGATCTACAAACTTCAATTTTAGCAGGCATGTTACTTTCATGAAATAGAGATCCGTTAATAAAAGATTTGGCGAAACTCAAGGTTTTAAAAAAATGGCGTTATAGATAAATATTCAGGTTTTGTAACTATGAGACTTACAGATTTGAAATTTGACAAGTAAGCTTTTTCATGGAGAAGAGAACAACTACAAAAGAGGTTTGAATGAATATTGACCCCCAAGGTGCTTGCGAGGAGTTAATGTAACGTTATATACAATCATTCCCGTTTTCGAAGTATTAGATCTACAGACTTAAAACTCACAGAAGACGTGTTACTTTTATGGAGTAAAGATCTGCTAAGTAGGGGTTAGATAAATATCAGTTCTTGAAAAATTAGACGGACAAACGAAATTTAGCAGGCAGTTTCTTTCTTAGAGTAGAGATATTCTAATTAGCGCTTTTGTGAAATTTAGGAGTTTTACATTAAAAATTTTCACTTTATGAATTACTAAATCTACAACCTTGGATTATTTGGAAAAAATGTTCCTTAAGATGAGAAGAGGTCAGCTTAGAAGGGGTTTTTTGAAAAGTAGACACAAGGGGATAACGAGGATGTTAAAAATGACACAAAGCAATTTTTTTAGCTATTAGACCTACAGACTTAAAATTTGGAAATTGATTTTTTATTAAGTAGAGATATGCTAAAAGATTTTTATTTATTTAATTTGCTATTCACTTAATACTGACTCATTAAACACTTCTTAATATTTCACACACACAATCTTTATTGATTTATTTTTGAATTCACTTGTGCGAGGAACGGGTATACCAGCTATTATATATACACTGCTGGCCACCGTAAATGCAACACCCTAAAGGAAGCATGCAAATAACATGAAATTTATAACACGTATTAGCGGAGGTGAAATATGCAAATGATTAGAATTTCCGCACAGACACACATCACGCGCACCTGTGGCGCACTAAAGCCTTTTTTAAGGCTTGGAGATTTCGACGATTTAAATTCGGCAATTGTGCCTTGCGGTTTTTTAA
>BMAV01001519.1:0-17375 GCA_019973955.1 Trichonephila inaurata madagascariensis
CCCCTTTATTTAAAATCTGACAACGGTGTGCGCGCATCGATGTCGTGAAAAATCCCGCATCCATTACGTGTGCACGCGTATCCTAAAATTTACCCTCATCCTTTTCCTAACGCCCAAAAGAAGGATAACTTCAAAATAAATATCGAATACAAAAAGGCTGTTATAATTTGCTACAATGTAATAAATGTGTTTATGTTCAAGGCAATGCGTTCGTAGTAGATACATCTATAATCATATACTTGCAATTGTTATTTAAATAGGTAAACTAATATTTACTCTTATGTTTTATGTACATGAAACAAACTAATTTTTTTTTAAAAAATTTCCTGTAAGTATGTTTGGTTTAATAACAAAAAGTGTTCAAACAAATACATCAGAGAAGCTCCGTAGGCGAAGGACGATCTCTCCCTACTAGTAGTGACGTCACATATCAGCGCAAAGCAAAGGTTCGCAGACACTGAGGGTATACATCAGTGGTAGAGCATTCGACTGCAAATCGAGAGGTCCCCTGTTCAAGCCCGGGTGTTTTCTTCAGGGAAGTGAAGAGAAATATTTTTCTGAGAATTTCGAAGACGGCAATGATCTGTAACGTAATGTATATTTCTAGACAAAGCATTTTAGCTTCTGTGATGGTTTTGCGTCACATCCGTGATGGTGTGCGCGCACATCATAAAAATTCACCCTCATCCTATTTCTCTAACGCCCCCAAAGAAGTATAACTTCAAAAATAGTCCAACACCCTATATAGAAAGGAAAATCGCTTTCTATTTTGTCACTTAATAGTGTGATTCTGTCATATGTATATACATATGTGAACATATAGAAAATTAAGTAAAAATATTCAAAACAAAGTTGAGTTGTCACACTTTTACAACTGAAAGTTAATAGTACTCTGTGAACAATTCGGTGCTATACAATTCAAAGTTAAGAATTTCGTTATTTTTTTGACAATATAATCAGCTTGAAGATAAATATGAGAATGCGTGTTTGGACCAAGCAAAATCACGTTCAGAATGAATCGGAATTCTGAAAAAGTATTACTCAATTGGAAAAAATCATATGTACAACGTCATTACAGAAATGCTGATAACAAAAGCAGATAATACCAATTTTACTAATGAGCCCATGTGGGAATAGATTATTCTGTTCCGTTATTCAACTTACTCTTATTTAAATTGTGTGATAACATCCAGACAAACCAGTCACAGATCAGTATTGATGTAAAGTTCTAATCATAGACGGGTTATATTTAGTTCAAAGTGTGTCTTTCTAACTTTTTCTCTCTCACAGATTGTAGTTTTAAATTTTGATTTATTTTAAGCGGACTCGTTCAGAAATTGAAAAGTGAAACGAATGTCGGACTCTACAAATATGTCAATTAATCGAGTATGTTTCAATAAAGATGCCCAAACTAGATTCCTCCTTCTCGGACAATGCTGTTCCTCCACATCATTTCCGTTTGAATCAAGACATTTATACTGCAGTGACATATTCTGCTACCTCCGAGCAAATTAATCTATTACAATATACAAGAGATGAAAATCCTCAACTTTAACCACCTAAAAGAGGCATGTATACAGAGTGGGGCTCGCATAGTTGATTAGAATTGGCACGAATTTAAAAATAATTAAGGAAAAGGCCATGTCCTACACGTCTGAGGTCAATTATATTTTTTGATAACTGCTGTTTCGTGAAGTTTAAACTCGCTCCAAATGCTGTGATAAACGTAGACACATTTCAGAAATGGAATCATTTGTAAGGACTTCACTTGGTGCGAACCCCACCCTTCTATTCAAACCAAGTTTTATGACTCAGACCAGATGTTTAAGAGACCAGTGCACGTGGTCGAGGGGTCATTGTTTATTGTTTGACCTCGGGGAAGCGCCGACACCCAGACTGGCAGTCATAATGGTCAAAGTAGAGCTGGTACCCCATTGACAATAGGCGAAGCCTGTCTAAAAAGAATCCTGTCACCTCGGCCGGTGTCGAGAGAATGGGTTTATAGAACAAAGGTGGTGTGATGGACAATTGTGTCCAGATGTTGCACAAGAATCATGGCGCCCTTAGTTTCCATACGGCCCGGGAGTGTTTTGGGGTGTTACGCACGAATAGGACTAGGGAGATTGAAGGTAGACTTTTGTGGCCTGCCAATGAGAAGGGGCGTGGTGTGGACCCGCCCTTGTGTTTAAAAAGGTTTTTTAGGAGACGGAAGAAGAGCCCTGGATGGAGAGAACTTGGGGAGAGCCCTGATAAAAAGAGACTTGGACGGTGGAGGATAGAGATTGGAGCCGAAAGAGAGGACAGACCCTGAACACCGATGGTGTTGGAGAACCAGAGACCATAAACGCTGATGGCGTTGGGAGGACTGGAATCCATGGTTTAGAGAGATTTGTCCTTTCGGACAAAGGATTGATCTCCCGTACTATAGACAGAATGCACCGGCTTGGCGTATAACTTGGACTTTATTGCTTCATTCATAGTAACCTGAGAAGCAAATAAATAATTCTTTTATTTTAAAATTAGGTTGTGACAAATTTTTGTTTGTTATCTACTCACGACGTTACACATTGTTAACTATTTCATTGTTAGTACTTTTTGTGAATATTTAGAGAGTTCCATTACCGCGATGTATTCCAATGTTTCGGATATCACCCAGGAATATGTTAGCCAACTGAGGCATGAATGCATTTCAATGGATTGCAAATCTATGTCTATGTAGCCTTTTATTCAATGAACTTTAAGCAACTAATCATACTTTATTCAACGAAACCTTCAAATGTTAAATTATGTTAGTCCGATGTTTGTAAATAAATAAGATAAGACTTCTATTATAAATAATTCTAAAAGTATGTGCATTGCATCTGATATTCATATATATATATATATTTACTTGCTTTAAATAAAATAAATTTTAAGTGTATTGATGTGTTATTTTTGTCCAATCTTTAGTTTACATATTTATATTTGTGACAATATTTTATTTTTTTCTGGTTAATATTGAGCTCGTGATCCCCGTTGGTGTCAACAGCTCAATATTCCTAAGAATCATCAGATAGCTCTATCTCTTACTTTTCAACAGAGCCGAAAAGTCTTTCCAGAGTGTCATTGGTGAAAGGTTAATAAGGCATCTCCGAGTCACATTCTTAATTGCTTGAATTTTACCATAGATGTTGTGACGTCTTCGATTGGGGTGAACCTCACCTTTCTATTCATGCGAAGTTTTATGGCTCCAAACAGATGTTAGGTGACAAGAGCACGTGGCCATGGGATCATTGTTTATTGTCTGACCTCGGACGAACGCCGACATCGAGTCTGGAAGTTACAATATCCAAAGAGAGCCGATGAGAATAGGTTGACCTATAGGCGAAGCCTGTATGAAAGAATCCTGACGCCTCAGCCGGTGCCGAGAGAATGGGGTTATAAAACCCAGGTGGTGTGATGAATAAGAGTTTTCAGAAGTTAAATGAGAATTATGGCGCCCTTAGATTCCAGACAGACCAGGAATGTGTTTGTTTTGCCGCACAAATAGGAGACGAATGTGGCCCGGGGACGAGGGCAGAGCATTTTTTTGGCCTGCCAATGAGAAAGACGAGGGACGTGTTGTGGACCCGCCCCTGGTGTTTAAAAGGGGTTGATTTTGAAAAGATATCGAGCCCTGGATGGAAAACTTGATGTAGAGCCCTGGATGGAAAACTTGATGTAGAGCCCTGGATGGAAAACTTGATGTAGAGCCCTGGATGGAAAAACTGGAGAGGAGCCCTGAAAAGAAAAGGGATTAGCGAGTGCCTTTAGGAAAAAGGATTGAACTCCCGTGAAATAGACTGTCCGCCCGGCTTGGCATATTTATTGGACTTTTTATTAACCTATTAAGCAAATAAATACTGCTTTAATTTTAAAATGAGGCTGTGACAAATTTTCTTGTTTGCTAACTACTCACGACGTTACAACGTTTTAAGGAATCCTATTTTATTTTTGGATTTCTTAAAGATTTTTGATTTTATGGAGTTGGTGTAGCTAAGCTGCATCATCCGAGATGAGAAACAATAACACGTTTTAAAGCATGGACCTGGGCCTCGGTTTCAAGAGATCATGATTTGAATAATTTTAGTCGTAAAATGTTATTCCTGGACATATTCTTCGAAAAACTGAGGATTTCGAAATTCGGGCCAACTGGTAACATTCAAGGTCAAGGTTGCATTATTATTTCATGTCCGTGTCTAGTATTACTCATTTAGTCGAAAGGCAGCATTCGATCGAGTCATTGATACCTAGGTCTGTGAGACTGTAAATCATGCACACTTTTTTGTTACGTGTTGCCGTTTTCTCACGTATTTGCATATGTTATCTATTTAAAAAGGCTGCAGGTAGGGTCTTCTTTGTTTAAGTGTCCAAAGCCTTAAAAAGTCTTAAGACGTTATTGATTCTATCGTAAGGCATGTACATACTCAGCAACGTCCCATTCGGTTAACTCATTAGTGCGTCGCTTTTTGTACAAAAGAGTGTATTAATTTTTATCTCTATAACATTCATCAAAAATTTACATGACATTTTTTAAATTTAATTTTCAAAAATGAAATATTATAACATTAATAAGTATATTTCAATATGTTTCTATGCACAAAACAGTTTTTGAATTTTTAACGATCTGTAGGTTTGTGTCTCATATAAGAAAAAAAATTACTAGAACAGCAGCATAAGTGTTGTGGATTGAATCATAACATAAAAAGCCCTATAACTGTCTTGAGATGAGTGATTCTAAAATAAGCCTTAAGTATTATTTTTCTGTTATGTTATACATACAAAAATATGTTTTTCGTAGGGAAAACTTATCATTAAAAACCCATTAGGAGAAATCATAATTTATACTGCTCTTGGTCGAAAAAAAATAGTTTTCTGATTATGAGCTGAAAGAAAATCATTTTTGTTGCATGATACGCCATTAAAAATTCATCATGTTTTGCAAAATTCTCTTGAACACTATCATTAAGGTATCCTTTATTCAAAAATCAATGTACAAAATTGATATTGTGCACTAGTTGTTGTTTTTTAATATTCGCAACAAAAATTATTATTATTGCTTGAGCTCGTAGAGCGAATTTTTTTCTGTGTAACACAAAAGTTAATTTTTCATCCTAAAAAATATTTATCTGCTTCCTTATTTTTTAGAAAGTATTTTGATATTTAGTTACAGAGAGGGTTACAGACATCACACAGGGTTTTGAAGCTTACACTACTGACTTCACTTTCATTTGTTGGTTCTCGAAATGAACTTTTACTGGAAATTAAACCGTCAGAAGAAAGTAAAGGCCTCCAATAGCGCGTTTCGCTGTGTCTTTACGATTTTTAGTATTTTCGGTATTTACGTTGAAGACAGCAAGAACAAAGTTATAAATATTCTAAAGCACCTGCATATGATTTTGTCTATTGCTATAATAACATACCAAAGATTCGTCTCGGGATACATTTTTATTCTGATGGGCAAACAACACACTAGGTATGCGACTATCTTTTCACTGCTTAAGATGTTCGACTTCGTCATTTTCATCCTCATGGTCTGGAACCGAAAGGTATTCGTAGAAGTTGCGAGACAAATATCTTCATTCGCCATCCGCATGCACATATCTGAACTAAAACTCAAAAGCGTCGTCTACAAGGCAAAGAGAATCAGTTTCATGTGGTTACTCGCTCACATCTTCATGATGATCGCAACTGTTCTGATTTTCAACGAAAAACAGAGAGGAGCTTTGGGAATTTTCAAGGCATACACCTTCAATCTAGTGAATAGTGAGCTTCTTCAACAACACAAGGGCCTTCTTCTCTTCGTTGCTGGGGTTATGACCTTCATGTGGAACTTTGCCTCGATGCTTTTCGTGTCTTTTCATTCGATTGTCTGCTTCTTTCTCTCTTCCATCATTGATACCCTCAACAAGAAAATCGGAATGGCCAAATTGGACGAGATCAGGGAGCTGTTTGATATCCTGAACTACGTGGACATTATGATCAGGTATGTTGACAGAAGCATATCTGTGTTGGCGTTCTTTACGTTCCTCAACGTCTTAGGAATCTGTATTGAACTTTCGACACAGCATTTAGCTTTCATTGATGGATTCAAGATGATTTTCCTACTCTACAATTTCGCTCTGTCCCTGCATCTGGTCATATGGGCAGCGGAAGTGGACGACGTTGGACGAAAGTTGCGAATGTCGGGCCACGGCATTTCTTGGAAAAAACCCCAGTTCGCAAAGGTGAGGTTCTTGTTAATCACAAGGATTAAGAATCTGAAGACCACACTCACGCTCTGGAGAATTGGAAATTTGAACAAGAATTTCATTTTGACTTACTGCAGCACATTCCTGTCGTATTTCCTTATTTTAATTAGTCTGTAGAAATCGGTACAGCTGAGATTTGAGCGCGAAAAATGATCAAGTAAACAAAAGGACTCGCATTTCTTTCGATTTTTGATTTGAACATAAATAATTTCTTTGCGTATTGTATTAATAAAAAGTACTTCCTTTAAATCAACCCAATATGTGTGCCTTTACTCTTTCATAGGATGTCTCTCAAACTTCATTCATAATTAAATGTGAACATGTCTGTTAAAATTCATACCACAAATAGGCGACCAACTCACAAATTTAGTTTAAGGAATAATCTATTTAATGTATAATGTAACTATACTCTGAATTTATTAATTTATCAATAACTTTTTTAACGAAAAGGTTTTCTCTGCTTAATTTTCTGCTATATTTTATTTAACCATAAATATTTATTGTTGTTATACCCCTCACGAGTTTTATATGCAAACTGTTAATCAGGTGGTTAATAATTTTTTACTCACAAGAGGTTAAAATTTGATAAGTAAATGAGCACGAAAATTATTTTCCAATTGTCAATAATTTAAATCATGCCAGCAAAATAGCAATTAAAAAATTCAGTGAGAGTTTTTATAAATATACTAAAAATCAAAAAGGTTTTTTTTTAAATATAGAGAATATTAACGTTTAAAATGATATATTTCCAATTATTATAGCTTTTATTTACTTCCTACTATTAGTTCACTCTCATATATATATATATTATATATATATATATATATATATATATATATATATATATATATATATATATATATATATATATGGAGAGTGAATATATATATATATATTTGGAGAGAGTGAATATATATATATATATATCTTGTTCAAACTTTTAATCGTTAATAAAATACTTTCTATTCATCCATTCAAGTTCAAATACATTTTTTTAAACTTGTAGAGGATGACACTTGTTGTTAATACAGTTTTCTC
The DNA here is from genome assembly GCA_019973955.1 of Trichonephila inaurata madagascariensis. NCBI lineage: Eukaryota > Metazoa > Arthropoda > Arachnida > Araneae > Nephilidae > Trichonephila > Trichonephila inaurata. The sequence goes on from BMAV01001519.1 coordinate 7,308, forward strand.
GAATATTAATGCATTAGTTAAATTTAAAAAAAAGAATAACTAGTAACAAACAAAAATAAGTCCAACGGTATATATAAAAAAAGGACAAGCGCCTGTTGTGCACCTATAGAGCAATGGATAGCGCGTTGGACTTATAATCCAAAGGTTGTGGGTTCGAATCCCACCTAGGATGGCCTAAATTCTGAGAATGGACTTTCGTTTTTACTATACTGTTTTATTACAATAATTAAATTTAATTGATGAATAAATAGTATCAAACAAACAAAAAATAGTCCAACACCCTATATAGAAAGGAATATCGCTTTCTATTTTGTCACTTAATATTGTGATTCTGTCATATGTGAAAACATATTTATATTAATTGTAACTATTTAATAAAAAGTAACTAAAATAAAAAAGAATTTATTAACTAAGTTGGAATTGACTAAATTTTTTTATATATATTACTTGTACTGCAATAAAATTTAATTTTTGCGAAACATAATTTTAATGCAAATATTAGAATGTTCTTTATTTAAATAATGCAGAACTTATCAAATAAAATATGGCAATATATCACTGATTGAGAATAATTTTACCAATGTAACCACTAGTTCTGTATGTATTATAAATAATGTGATTTTGGTACCGCTCTCTTTGTAATGTATTTTAAATGAAGAACCACCCATAAAAGATGTTATTTGTAGACGAAACGAGTTTAATAGAAATTTCGATTTAAGTACAACCAACTAGAAAAAAAAAATACTGAAATTTGTTCATCAGCTCTCTGTTGTTTTATGTATCTCATACATAAAAATTACCATTTTTTATTACATTATTTCTAAAAACAGCAATACATAGCCAAAGAAGAATGTATCTTAAAAATACTATTTTTAATATATTTTTTATTAAATTTTCTTTTATAACAAAATGAAATGGCTCGGCAGCGGATTATTTCTTCAACGTATGAATAACGTACATCGCAGAAATAAGAAAATAATTTTTTTGAATAAAATGCATCTAGAGTCCTTAACAACATTACTTTGTAGATTTGAATAGGCATCAAGTTTAAATTAGAAATAGAGTCACCAAAAAAAATGAAAAAAATTTCTCTTTTTTTTTTTTCCCTAATGCTTTATTGATGTTTTAAGAGGACTTGGTACCCCAAAAATGACCAAACTATCATTTTTTTTATATATATAATTTAATCTTATTATTTGCATTATCTTCCGATTGATGTATCACTTGTGCAAATCGGAAAGTTAGAAATTGAATAAAACTTCATTTGAAAACTAATTAGGCAATTCGGCCAAGCCCCTTTTTTAGAAAAAAAAGCTAAAAAAGCGCTATGATAAAAAAAATCTATTTTATAAAGAGAAATAATAACTATAAATAAAGAATGTGTAAAATTTAAAGCAAAATATTTCCGAGGCAATACAATAATGTAATTTTTCTTCTTTGTGAAATGTGTGCATGTAAAATTTTTGAATTAAGGCATTTTATATTAATAATTTCAGTTCTTATTCCTGATATGTTTTTCATACAAATGCAATATTTCAAAATATATGTGAAGAAAAATACTAAACTTTCTGTCGTGACAGAAAAAAATTGTTTTAACATTTTTCTTGAATTTTCTTGTGTGCAGTTAATACCTTCTTAAAATTGATCATTTATAAAAATGTATCAGTTGCAAAAATATGAAAATGCAATTATTTTAAAGAAAAATATATAACTAATATCTTAAAGTTTATTTAAGCTTATTATAATTTTTTTTTCAGAATTATAAACTTTAAAGAGGTTTTTCTCAGTTTGTGTTTTTCGAAACATTAGTGCTGTGACGTCTTCGATTGGGGTGAATCCCACCCCTCTTTTCACCCTTAAGTTTTATGGCTCCGAACAGTTGTTAAGTGACAAGTGCACGTGACCATGGGGTCATTGTTTATTGTCCGACCTCGGGCAAACGCCGACACCCAGTCTGGCAGTCATAATGGCCAAAGAGAGACGGCACCCTATTGACAATAGACGAAGCCTGTATGAGAAGAACCCGGTCATCACGACAGGTGCCGAGAGAATGGGTTTATGGAACCAATGTGAGGGGATGATTAAAGTGCCAGATGTTTCACGAGACTACTGGCGACTTTACATTCCGGATTGACCAGGTATGTATTTGTGTTTTCCGCAGAAATAGGACACGAATGTGGCCCGGAGACGAGGGCAGACTTTTGTGGCCTGCCAATAAGAAGAGAGCTGGTTGGAGATAACTTGAGAAGATCCCTGAAATAATAAGACTTGGACGGTGGAGGATAGAAAGGAGAGATGATGAATGCCGGTGGCGTTGGAGAATTGGAATGAATAAACTAAAGAGATGAGCGAGTGCCTTCGGGAAAAAGGATTGAACTCCCGTGAGATAGATTGACTGCATCGGCTTGGCATATAACTGGAACTTTATTACTTCATATATAGAAACCTGTGAAGCAAATAAATACTTCTTTTATTTCAAAATTCAATCTTTCATTTGTTACTTATTCACGACGTTACAGTGCATTCAAAATGATACTCCTTCCACAACTATTTACCAATCACTTTCGTTTTATTCCTGTGTATTGCATATAAAGCATGTAACAAAATTAGGGATCCATTTTGCTGTAAACTAAATACTTTTTTTTAAAAAAATTAAAATGTAAGAGATATTGGCTTTTTCTTTGATTTTTAGCATGCATATCAATATTTTATTTTTTTTCCTCAAAAACGAATCAAGTTATTGTAAAATCGATCCCTAAAGTTGTGTATAACATCCATAAGTATATTACAAAAAGATTTCAGGTCAAAAAAATAATAATTACAAAAGGAGTAGAATTTTAAAATTTTCCAAATTTTCTTCAAAAAATTTTAATTTTTGAAATTTTGTGAATAGTTTGTGAAAAATTTCATCTCGTATCATTTTCTTGAATAGAAACATTATACAAAATGCTAAAATATAATTTTTAAATACATAAAGAAAGAAAGTAGTTGAAAGGGTACCAAGTCGTCTTAAGCCCCTTATTTATAGAAAGTTTGAGAAAATGCTTTTTGACGGGGGAAAAACTCCGAACACAAGAAAAAATTATTCCAGAGCAATGAAATTTGGACAATGCAATTGTCTAGTTAACATTTTTAATTGATTAAATTTTCAGGATCGCTGATTAATTTAAGCTCAAGAAAATGCATTTCAAATGTGAAATGCTGTTACATTAATAGACGGTGTAACCTCCAGAACTTTGAATGCAAGCCTACAAGCGTGCAGCATTGTGTCATACAGGAGCCGAATGTTACTTTGTGGTATGGAGTTCCATACTTGTTCAATCAATGCTGGCTGTGGATGATGCTGGAGTTGTCGTCCAATGATATCCCATACGTTCTCAATTGGAGATAGATATGGTGATCTCGCAGGTCAAGGCAACATGACAACACTCTGTACACATTGCGTTTCAACAACGGTATGAAGGCGAGCGTTATCCTGATGGAAAACTCCCCCTCCAGTGATGTTGATGAATGGCAGTAGTATAGGGTGAATAACCCTACTGACGTACAAATTTGCAGTCAGTGTGTTTGGGATAACCCCAAGAGGGCTCCTTCCATCATAGGAAATTGCTTTCCAGACCATGATTCCAGGTGTAGGTCCAGTGCGTCTAGGCCACAGACAGTTTAGTTGTAGGCTTTCCCCTGGGCTCCTTCTGACAAACACACGGCCATCAGTGGAACCTAGGCGGATCTCTCAGATCTCAACAGATCGTCCTCCAAGAGGCTGATTTTCTTTGATTGGTATTAAACTCGTTGTAAGGCTTCATCTTTAATTTGGGTTTTGAAACTTAAAAATTTATACTTTTTGTTATTATTTACTCCTAAAGAGAGGTATAATTGAGTACTCTGTATATACACTGAGTGGCCAAATTATTACGACCACTACTTCAATACAATAACAGACCACCTTTTGCCTTTAATATTGCATGTATTCTTCTTGGAATATACTCTATGAGACGTTAGTAAGTGGTATGAGGAATCTGAGACCTTAAAAGATTAATTGCTCTTTCCAATGCCTTCAAATTGGATAGCACTGGATCTAGTTGCCCGGTGCCCCGTTCGATTCATCCCACAGATTCTCAATTGGATTGAGATCTGGAGATTGTGCAGAACAACCAAGCAAGGTAAAGTCTCTGTCATGCCCTTCGAGTCAATTCTGGTATATACCAGCAGTATGACAAGAAGTTTTTAATCTGGGATAACATTTAAATACCCACGGGCATTCAGACATATTTCCACACGAATCAAAGAACTCATGGAATACCAAGAAAACATTTTCCGAACCATAGTGACCATACATTCATTCTACTTTCCCTATATTCACATTGTCATATGCATGGCATAATTGAAAACACGATTTAAAGAAACATATGACCCTTTTCAAACCGTCTACTCTCTAATCCTTGAGCTTCTTTGCGAGCTGGAGACGTTTGTTCTTGTTCAATGCCAGCAGAGAAGGTTTTTAAATTAAGAAGAGAGAGGTGGCTAACACAGCCTATACGGTGTAATATGCAGCAAACAGTTCGTTCAGACACGTTTGCAGTTGCTACTTGATTAAGGTATCCGACTACGTACGGAACCGTGATTTACCAACAACGTATAAATGGATAATATTTATGATATTTAGTGTCACTTATTCTTTAAGAACGTTTACAGCTCAAGAGGAACGCTTCCAAAGACAATGGCTGCTTCTTCTATTAAGAAAATTCAAAGTTCGAGCTGTAACAGAAAGCCTTTTGTTGCTGAAGCAGACTAGTGCAACTAATAAAGAGAATCTTCTGATGAATCGGAAGAGAAAGGAAGCGTTTTCAGCTCAAGAACGTTTCCAAATACAAACGCTATTTCTTCTATTAAGAAGATTCAAAATTTGACCTTTAGTAGAAAGCCTTTTGTTGCTGAAGCAGACCAGTGCAACTAATCAAGAGAATCTTCTGATGAATCCGAACAGAAAGGAAACGTTTACAGTTCAAGAGGAACGTTTAAAAAATATTGCTACTTCTTCTTTTAGGAAGATTCAAAGTTCGAGCTGTAACAGAAAGCCTTTTGTTGCTGAAGCAGGCAAGTGCAGCAAATCAAGAGAATCTTCTGATGAATCGGAACAGAAAGGGAATGTTTACAGTTCAAGAGGAACGTTTCCAAAAACAATTGCTACTTCTTTTATTAAGAAGATTCAAAATTCGAGCTGTAACAGGAAGCCTTTTGTTGCTGAAGCAGACGAGTGCAACTAATCAAGAGAATCTTCTGGTGAATCGGAACAGAACGAAAGAATTTTCAGCTCAAGAAGAATGTTTCCAAATACAGATGCTATTTCTTCTATTAAGAAGATTCAAAATTTGACCTTTAGAAGAAAGCCTTTTGTGTCTGAAGCAGACCAGTGCAACTAATCAAGAGAATCTTCTGATGAATCGGAACAGAAAGGAAACGTTTACACTTCAAGAGGAACGTTTAAAAAATATTGCTACTTCTTCTTTTAGGAAGATTCAAATTTCGAGCTCTAACAGAAAGCCTTTTATTGCTAAAGCAGACTAGTGCAACTAATAAAGAGAATCTTCTGATGAATTGGAACAGAAAGGAAGCGTTTTCAGTTCAATTAGTACATTTCCAAATACAATTGCTATTCTATTAAGAAGATTCAAAGTTCGAGTTGTAACAGAATGCCTGTTCTTGCTGAAGCAAGCGAGCGCATCTAATCAAGAGAATCTTCTGATGAATTGGTACACAATTGCAACAGAAAGGGAACGTTTACAGTTCAAGAGGAAAGTTTAAAAAATTGTTTCTGTGACACTCTCTTTCTTCTTCTAACATAACCCAGTTCTTGACCCAAGATTAAAAAAAAACTTTTCCCAACCCAATACCAAGAAGAGAAACAAAGCAAAAATGCAAATAAGATATACTTTAAAAAGGATAGAGGTTTTTAGTGAGAAAGGACGGCAATCTTAGAGATAATTTTTGTGTGGAACAGTTCGACCAAGTGTTGATGGCCTACTCACAAGGAAGAAGGATACCCCATCTTCAATAATAATAATAATTAAAAGAAAGAGTAAAGTACTGAATACACCTATCTCGAGCAAAATAGGTGAGTCTTAACCGGTAAAAGGGGTTACTTTAAAACGGTAATTTTTTTGTATAGAAAGTAAAATAGGCAGATAATTTACTATAATTGGGATAAGTGATCTAGTTGTGCGATCTACAAAATATTCAGTTTAATTTGTGGCTTATTCTCACTTAAAGAAAGTTGTTCTAAATATAAGTAAATTGTATTCTAAAAAAAGTTGTGTTAAGAATTACAAAATGCCCCCATCCTTTTGATAATCCCACACCTCTAACTTAGGGGGATTTTTCACGACATGTATCGCGGGATGGCTATGTCACAATGGCGCCCGAACAATAAAAACGGGGTTAGGTAATGCAGGAGGATTTAGTATATTACCTGAAATGTATTTTTCCGGGTCGGAGAATGAGGGATTTCCCTTTTGAGACAATGATAATAAAAACAGTTATTTTTAAAACCGAATCTGTCATGTGTTTATTGAAATGCCCTCTCAGGAAGGCTCGATTGGTACCAATATTTACTGCTAGTGAAGATACAGCCAGGGATTTCCCCAAGCTCGGAATTAGCGGCTTTTCCCGCAATCAAAAATAAAAAAAGAATTGAGGCGGATTTTCGCGTCACAGCAGGGAAGAAACAGGCCCCCACAGACTTTGTTTACGATTTAAAAAAAAATTTCAGAAAAGTTTAGAGCAAGGAGTCGCGGGGGAATTGGTTGATCACTTTTGTGTTAGACTGAACACAGATCCAGGACTACGTGGAAGTTTCCAACCGAGAACACGGTACAACTTTTGGGAAAAATTCAAATTCGAAGAGAGGTATTCTACAAATTAAAAGGGGGTTCCCGAATAGTGATAATGTAGAAAGACGGGTCAAAACGCGCATAGATGCCTAATTTGATGCTAATCGCAGAAACTGGGGAAATTTGAGGTTAGGGGTAGACCAAATAATGGAGAAATGGGTTTTTTGAGAATAGGGCAAAGAAAAGAGGGTTCGAGAGGAATAGATTTCAGAATGGTAATCAGAGATTCAACGAAAGGGTTTGAAAATGCCTGGGAGAGTTCCAGATTATTTTGTGGATCCGTGGTTTAACAGCCTTATGCAATCGCTGCGTTTTACTTTTATAAGCGGTGTGTTTGGAGGCATCTTGTCAGTTTGCAGTTTTCTTGCAATACCATTTGCTGCAAGTCTTACATACTATAACGCTTCAATTGTTGTTTGCGTGATTATTGGAGTCTTTTTCCAGACAATGTGCTTTTATTGCTTCCGTACATGGTATCGGTTAAGATTGAACGACTTAATATACGCTGACGATCTACCACAACGGTTTCCTAGACTCTATGATCCATCCGAATCTGCTGAGATGAGAAACGAAGATACGTGGGACGGTTCTATGTTTTTCCCATTAGAAGATGTACCACAACAATTGGTGGAGCGGTGTGTTTGGAGGCATCTTGTCAGTTTGCAGTTTTCTTGCAATACCGTTTGCTGCAAGTCTTACATACTATAACGCTTCAATTGTTGTTTGCGTGATTATTGGAGTCTTTTTCCAGACCATGTGCTTTATTGCTTCCGTACATGGTATCGGTTAAGATTGAACGACTTAATATACGCTGACGATCTACCACAACGGTTTCTAGACTCTATGATCCATCCGAATCTGCTGAGATGAGAAACGAAGATACGTGGGACGGTTCTATGTTTTTCCCATTAGAAGATGTACCACAGCAATTGGAGGAGTGGTGTGTTTGGAGGCATCTTGTCAGTTTGCAGTTTTCTTGCAATACCGTTTGCTGCAAGTCTTACATACTATAACGCTTCAATTGTTGTTTGCGTGATTATTGGAGTCTTTTTCCAGACAATGTGCTTTTATTGCTTCCGTACATGGTATCGGTTAAGATTGAACGACTTAATATACGCTGACGATCTACCACAACGGTTTCCTAGACTCTATGATCCATCCGAATCTGCTGAGATGAGAAACGAAGATACGTGGGACGGTTCTATGTTTTTCCCATTAGAAGATGTACCACAACAATTGGAGGAGCGGTGTGTTTGGAGGCATCTTGTCAGTTTGCAGTTTTCTTGCAATACCGTTTGCTGCAAGTCTTACATACTATAACGCTTCAATTGTTGTTTGCGTGATTATTGGAGTCTTTTTCCAGACAATGTGCTTTTATTGCTTCCGTACATGGTATCGGTTAAGATTGAACGACTTAATATACGCTGACGATCTACCACAACGGTTTCCTAGACTCTATGATCCATCCGAATCTGCTGGTATGAGAAACGAAGATTCGGTGGACGGTTCTATGTTTTTCCCATTAGAAGATGTACCACAACAATTGAGGAGCGGTGTGTTTGGAGGCATCTTGTCAGTTTGCAGTTTTCTTTGCAATACCGTTTGCTGCAAGTCTTACATACTATAACGCTTCAATTGTTGTTTGCGTGATTATTGAGTCTTTTTCCAGACCATTGCTTTTATTGCTTCCGTACATGGTATCGGTTAAGATTGAACGACTTAATATACGCTGACGATCTACCACAACGGTTTCCTAGACTCTATGATCCATCCGAATCTGCTGAGATGAGAAACGAAGATACGTGGACGGTTCTATGTTTTTCCCATTAGAAGATGTACCACAACAATTGGAGGACTCGTCCTTTGTGAATCTTGAAACAAATCCAGTATGTCCGTCTGGAGATGTTACATCGGAAATCCATTCAGAAGAAACATTGCCTTCTACTTCAGTACAAAAATCTTCAAACATTAAAAGTGAGCCAAACGTTAAAGAAATTTTTTCACAAGCCATCTGCAGACATCTTAACAAAGAGCTCATCTAAAGGAAAACTTTCTAGGAAGAATTCTTCAGATTCCGAGAGAGATCCAGAGAAGCTTTGTGAACAATCGCCAACTGAATCAATTGAAGAGGAAAAGGTTGAAATAGATTTGTCTAAGACAAAATTGGGGGAGGCAGAAAAACAAAAACTACAAAATTTGTTTAGTAGTTTTAAGGGATTATTCTCAGACAAACCAGGTCTTACTCATGTTTTATACCATGAAATTGACACGGGAGATAACCCACCAGTAGTTTCCCGGCCATATAGATACGACCGGCAGAAACAAGCAATAATTGATTTTCACATACAAAAATGTTACAAGAGGAAATGATTGTTCCAATTCAATCCCGTACGTCACAGTTGTGTTATGCAAGAAAAATAATGGGTTACCACCGGATAATCCAGAAGCATATAGATTTGCAGTAGACTATAGAAAACTAAATTCGATCACAAAGTATCCGCGATACCCTTTACCGTTAATAGATTATTTAATAACGAACATCCCCTATACAACAATAATGTCATCTCTTGATCTAAGAAGTGGGTACTTTCAAATGGCAGTAAACCCCAGTGATATTGTCAAGACCGCATTCGTAGTAAAAAGTGGCCTTTATGCTTTCAAGAGGATGCCATTCGGTTTATCAGGGGCAGCTCCCTATTTTCAAAAGGCAATTGACATAATCCTAAAACCTGTGATAGGGAAGTTTGTGAATGTGTATATGGATGACGTTATTATAACGTCTCCATCATTCACTCACCATAATGAGCATTTAAGGGAAGTTTTTTCGTTGTTGCAAGATGCAGGATTGTGACATTAAATAAAGATAAATGAAAATTTGGGTGCGATGAATTGAAGTATTTAGGATTAATTATTAGTAAAAAAGGAATTAAAACGAATGAGACAAAGGTTCGAGCCATACTACAGATGAAACCACCCCGTAACTCAAAAGAGGTGTCCAAGTTTTTGGGTATGTCCCAGTGGTACGCGAAATTTATTAAAAATTATGCGGATCTTTGTGAGCCACTTTATAATCTTAAACGAAAATTAAAAAAATCCGTCTGGTCCAATGAGGCGCAAAAGGCATTCGAAGAGGTCAAGGCGGCTGTAAAAGGCCAGTTTAAAATTACCAAACTTTCAG
>BMAV01001520.1:0-19266 GCA_019973955.1 Trichonephila inaurata madagascariensis
CGAAGCCGATCTTTCCCCCCTAATTGCTAGCAGACCCCTTGCCCTTATCGACAGACGTTGCGAAAATTTCAGACATTTCCCTAACTGCTGGGAAAGAATTTCGTAACTGGGTGGTCAAAGTTTCGGACCCCTTTTCCCAGGCTGTCCCGACCGTCAAAAATAGACGCGGTAACATTGTACTATCGTTTCTCACGATTTGGTGACGGCAGCGCGTCTGAAAACTTACAATGTGCACCGCACCATCGGTGCTCATTGGGCAAGAGATCAGATGGGCTGAATCCGACAGGGGCGGCAGAAGAACAAGAGATCAAGGAAGCCGAGATCTACTGGGGCGGCAGAAGAATAAGAGATCAAGGGAGCCGAGACCGACTGGGGTGGCAAAAGAACAAGAGATCACAAAAGGATGATTAGGAGAGATATAAGGAGAGGGAGAGAGTCCGGAAGGGAGACTGTATTTGGAAGGAGGCCGGTGAGGTCCCTTGAGGGAGAAGAGAAAGCGATAGCAAACCCGCGAAGTATGGCGGTCTCCGAACTGGGGAGATCTGGGAACGGTCTGAGTCTCGATCAACGAAAGAAAGCGATACTGGATCCACGAAGTAAGGCGGATTTTGGACAGTAGAGATTGCGAAGGAGCACGGCGAATTTGGAGCCAGCGAACTCACCCAGACTCTGTGTGGTATCACCGAGAGTGAATCCTGTTCACGTATCTTAAGTATAGAACTCTAGGTCCTCTACAGTGTCGAGTTAGGACACTATTTTATGCGAGAGATAAGAGACATTTCAGCAAAAGAGACTCGAAATCTGTGAACTCTTTTGCTATTGAATTGTGAAAGAATATTCTAATTTTATTTTTTTGATGATTTTCTTACTGAGAAATAAATAGTTTATCCCAGAGCTGTGTGAAATCATTACACCAATCATTACCTCCTTTCCACCAAGCCAAGCTGAGAACACCAGCTACAACCCAGTCACAGATAGGGAGCAGAGGGCTGCGCACGCAGTCCAGTCTCTCGGGGATTAACATCAGAGATCCTCTAAGATTGAGTACTGTGAAAATCGACTCTCAATGTGGAGGAAGATGACCAACAATAGACAAAAATTTTCGTTTTTGAACTACTACACATGTGAACTTGAAATTCAACCTACATGTTTCTTTCCTTGAGTAGAAAACCACTAACAACAGGTTTTTGAAAACCTATCTTCAAAGGAGGTTACGGTGTGTTATAGATTTTAAATAAATCCCGTCTTTTAACGATTGGTCTTACAAATGTAAAATTTGGAAAACATTTGAGAAGAGATCTACTAAGATTGAGTTTTTCTCAAATCGTCTCCCTAGGGTGTTGTCTGATTTTCGGGATCATTATAAATAAAAAAAAATCTCTCTCTCTCTCTCTTTGTTTTTAGTTTTCGACGCCTCCTGTATGACTATGTCTTTCGATCCGCGTAAGCTAGGGTGTGGGATTATAAAAATGATGAGACATATTGGGTTTTTAATACAACTTTTAAAAATAACTTATTTTAATTCAAGAAAATTTTTTAAAGTGGGGTTAAACCCCCAAAATTTAAACCTTTTTTCCAAGTCAGATCACGCAACTGATCATTTATCTTAATTATAAAAAATAAACCGATTCATCTAATTTCCCTATACAAAATATTACCTTTTTGTAGATTTCCTTCCTTCAGTGATTGAGTATATCTATAATGTAACTGAATATGGGGATTCCAACTTTTTTATAATGTAATTTTTTTTCTTCAAAACTATGGACAGCTAACCGACCCGGATTCCACACAAGTTATCTCTAAACTTCCGCCCCTTATCATCAAAGCTTCTATCCTTTTAAGTATATCTCATTTACCTATTCTATTCGTTTGTCTTCTTGGTATTGGGGTTTGGGAAAAGGTTTTCCCTTAATCGTGGCCGTAAAAGAACATAGGAGTTATGTTGGGAAAAGGACGCGAAAAACGCACCCCCTCAAGAAAAAAAACGTGTTTACAAGGGTTCTTCCCTTAAAAAACGTGTCTAAATTCTATTTCGAATTTCTTCGCTTTCTGAGTTTTTTTTTTTAATCTTAAATCCTCTTTTTAAACTTTTATAATTTCCAATATTTATCTTGATTTTTAATTTTTCATTTCATTTTTAAATTAAATTTAATATTCAAAAAAAAATCACAATAAACCCCCTTTGGAACTTAAAAATTTACTGTTTAATTTCCCCCCTTCACTTTTAACATTTATATTTAAAAAAATATACACTTAAATTTTCAAAAAAAATTTTTCTGGGTGCGCGACCCAAACTTTGCATTTTTATCATCACTGCATATGGGCTGGATTTTCCGCTCCATTTTTTCTTTTTGAAGTCACTTATCATAATTTTCGGGGTCTGTCCCCCAAATGCTTTCTGATCATTGTTTAATCTATGTTTACATAATACCAATAAGTTTTAAATATTTGTTCATTAAAATTTTATTTGCAAATCACAAAATTTTTTTCCCATCTCCATCCCACATCCGGTTCTAAATACTCCCAATAGCCGTGCGGGCCCGTTATTATTATTTTTGCCCTGACTAGCCGCTTTTCCCGAACCAGATGCCCCATTAAAACAATACAACAACATATATATATACAATATTATACAATTACAAACTTTTTTCAATAAACATTATAAAAAAAACCAAAAGGTTTTTTCGACCAGAAGTCCACAAACCTTAAATTAAATTGTTTTTCCAGAAAAAAAAAATTTTAAAAGTCAAAATTTCCCAAAAAAATAAATATACACTCATTGTGTTTTTTTCTTTTGCTTGGTTTATAACCCAAGTACCCCCCGAGACTTCTTTCTTTGCAAAATTCTTCCGACCACTTGTTGGAAGATCAAAAAAAATGAAACAATAAACCTTTTTTTTTGGGTCTCCCACCATTACGTCAACGATGAGGTGCACCCTTTTCTTTCCTCGGCTGCACTGGAATTTTTTTTTTCTTGTTTGGGTTTTAATCTCCTTGTCGTCCTTTCTTGATTTCCCGGTCTCCTTCTGGTGGGGTTTCCTGTTCTGTTCTCCGGCGGGGCCTCAGATTGAAAAGGGGGCATCGGGAACTTCAGTTGATTCTCTTCTGTTCTTCTTTCATTTAAAAATTTTGAAAATTGTCTTTTATTTATTTTTTTGGGTCCTTTCCTGCCATTTTTTTTGTGGTCCACTTGCCCCTGACATTCCTGATCTCTTTCCCCTTTTATACCTTGTCCTTTTATTTTTTCTTCCCCCCAAATGAACTGGGGCACCGACCGTGTTTTTGGTTTATGGGTCATATCTGTATTTTATATTGATTTGATTGGCTCCCAAACCCCCTTTTTGCCTCTAACTTCTTTCACCGCAGATTTTTTTTTCCTAGTGTGACTCATTTAATCCTTGATGAAATTTTTTTCCGAAGTACTACCGACTTGATCTTATTTTTTGGGGATACCTTTCCCTAATTCGACCTCTCACTTTTCCCTATGACGATATATTCTTATTTGACTAGAACCTAATCTTTTTCCTGATTTATTTTCAATATTTTGTTTTTTTATTTTAAACTCTAAAGGTCCTTAAAATTTTTTGTTTAAATTTGGGCCAGACTTTGTTGGCTGCTGAATTTAAAAAATGTGTTTCTAATAAGACCCAATCATTTACCTTTTTTTTTATGTCTTTTTCTAGTCATTATAATATCTTTCCCCCCTTTTCCGTTTAAATTTTTTCTACTTAGTCTGTTTCCCTTTAAAAGCTTTTTCGATATTTTTTTTTGAATTTTGAATTTTCCCGAGATCATAACTAGTTTTTGAAATGGTGAAATAAATTTTTCGACCCAAAAAAAAATTCAGCGGTGATTTTCCGTTGTTTCATTCCCCGCCGTACGAATACAAGAAAAACTCACGTAAATTATCCCGTATCGTGTTGATCATTACATAATTTGCAATCATTTGCACTATATCTCGATTAACTCTTTCGCCCGTTTGCTTGTGGTCGATATGAAACGCTTCACATGCCTTATCCCCTAATCTTTCATTTAAATGTAAAAAATTTCGGATAAAAAGGGGGACCATTATCCCCATTAATTTTATTGGGGCTCCAAAACCCGGATATAAAGTTATCAAAAAATACCCGCATTAAAAGGATGGGGCCCTTTTTTGGGAATTTTTCCGCCCATTTGCTGAAATGATCGGTTATTACAAAAATATAGGATTACTTTTTATTCTCGTTAGGATACGGGCCTAACAAATCTAACGTCACTATCTCATTTGGATAATTTGATATAAGGGTTTTAAATACCGGGTAACGCTTTTTTTATAGTTATTAATTTGGGAATATGGCATGTAGAACATATTGATTAATTTTTCCCCATGTACGGGAAAAACAAACATCCGTTTAATACTTTTTAAATCTTCCCATGTGTCCGTTTGGCTTGTCATGAAATTTCATTATTTCTTTCCCTTTAAGATTTTGGAATGTATAACGCATTTCACCTAATGACGTTGGTGTTTCGCAAAAAAACAATCCTTCAATTAAACGGAAATCTGGGCCCAAATTCACATATCGTTGCTTTAAACCCAGTTATTTTCCCGGGTTTCTAAATATCATGATATGACCAAATTCTGGGTCATTTTCTGTTCAGTTATTAATTGTTCCCCCAAATAAGTACCAAATCCTTTATTTGGCACAATTAAATTTTTCCCACTTCTTTCCACGGGGTTCCTTGAAAAAAGGGCAGCCACCATTTTGAGTTCCCGGGCTTGTTCCCCATTCTATTGAATTTGCTAATTTTATGCCCATCCATCCACCACAAATTTTGCCATGTGTTGGGTGTTGGCGGGGGTCCGTTATTATTTAATGGGAAAACCCAAATATTTCTGAATTTGTTCAACGCCCATACTACTGCTGAATTTCTTTGGTTTTTTTTTCCCCCCTCTGCGTTGTTCAGTGTACGTGACGCAAATACAACATCTGTTTGTTGATTAAGTACTGCTCCCAAACCGATCGAACTGGCATCTGTAAAAACCCCGAATGGCTTCTGAAAATTTGGTAATTTTTAAAAAGGCGCTTTGTTACCGCCTCCTTTACCTCTTCGAATGATTTTGTGCTTCATTGGACCAGACAAAAATTTTTTTTTTTTAAAAAAACCAAAAACCCCTTTTTTTTAAAAACAATTTGGGACTCCCCAAAAAATTAAAACCCCCTTTTAGTTACGGGGGGGTTTCATCTCTAGTATGCTCTAACCTTTGTCTCATCCGTTTTAATTCCTTCTTTACTAATAATTAATCCTAAAAATTTCAATTCATCGCACCCAAATTTTCACTTTTCCTTTTTGTCAATCCTGCATCCTTTAACAAAGAAAAAACCCTTTAAACCCCCAAAATTTAAAGAAAGATGGGGTGAGATAATCACATCGTCCATATATACACTCACAAATTTCCCCATCACCGGTTTTGGATTATGTCAATTGCCTTTTTTAAGGTGGGACTGCTCCATAAACCAATGGCATCCGCGAAAGCATAATGCCCATTTTTACTACAAATGCGGTCTTAACAATACCTGGGGTTTTCGCCCTTTAAAACCCCACTTCGGTCAAATGCTTTTGTTGATATGGGATTTCGTTAATAAATCATCATTTAAAGGTGGGGGGATCCGGATACTTTATCGAAATTTTAAATTTTTTATATCTACTCAAATCTATATGCTTCGGATTATCCGGTGGTAACCCTTTTTTTTCTTGCATAAACAACAGGGGATTGAATTGGAAAAAGT
Source organism: Trichonephila inaurata madagascariensis (assembly GCA_019973955.1). Lineage (NCBI taxonomy): Eukaryota > Metazoa > Arthropoda > Arachnida > Araneae > Nephilidae > Trichonephila > Trichonephila inaurata. Next base: position 5,769 of record BMAV01001520.1, read on the forward strand.
TTCCTCTTAACATTTTTTTATTTTCAAACGTTTTCTAACCTATATGGCCTTGAAGCTACTTGGGTTATCTCCGTGTCAATTTCATGGTATAAAACATGAGTAAGACCTGGTTTTTCGAAAAACCCTTTAAAACTACTAAACAAAATTTTTAGTTTTTGTTTCTCTACCTCCCCAATTTTTTTCTTAGATAAATCTATTTCAACCTTTTCCTCTTTATTTGGGTTTAAACACCTTATTTATTTGCGAATCTGGGAAATTTTTAACGATTTTTGATCAAAATCTAATACGATCTTTGACCCACTTATAAACAATACCCAGAATAAATGGGTATTCAAATCCTCAACACATGAAATGACCAATTTTTTCGTTTCTGATGCGAATATTCAATTCTACAATCCCCTTTTTTTTTGGGATTTCCCCCTGTGCTTTATTACCTGTCCGATTTTTAATTTGCTTATAAAAATTTTTTTATACTTTTTCCGATATAAAAGAACGCTCCTGCCCGCGTTTCAAAAGGTTTTTAAAAAAAAAAGGGGGGGGTTTTCCGGGGGTCAACGGAAAAGTTATGTTTCTCTTTTCAATTTTGAGGTTGATCTTTCCAATTTTAATCGTCCCCCTTTTTATCCTATCTCGTCGACTGAAATTTTCCTGAACCCCCATTTCACGGTCCCCTCTATTAAAAATCTTTCGCTATTTCGAAATGAGTAACCTCTTTGTTGAACCCCGCATTCCCCTCGAACCCCCTATTACTTTGGGCTATTCTAAAAATTATTTCTACTGTTATTTGGTCTACGTCCTACTTCAGCCCCCCAGTTTCTACCATTAACATCAAAAATTTGGCATCTATGCGCATTTTGACCTCCGTCTTTCTATATTATCTTCTGTGAACCCCTTTTTAAGAATATTTTCTTCGAATTTTGCCAAGGGGCCCGGTTTTACCGTGTTCTGGATTGCGCCCCCCATAATCCCGGGTTTTTGGTTCGAGCGAACAAAAAATGATCCCCAACCTGCCGGGACATTCCCCAAATTTTAAACTTCTCTCGTTTTAATAAAATTTTAAACGAAATCAGTGGGTTCCTGATTTCTTCCTTTTGACGCGTAAAATTGGGTTGTAATTTTTCTTATTTTTGACCGCGGGAAAAGCCTTCGCTAAATTCAGTTGAGCGCGCAAAATCCGTGGCTGTATTTTGCCCAAAACCATCAAATATCAGTCCCAAACTTGGCCCTTCCCCCGAGATGACTTTTTTTAAATAAGCAATACAATTCTTTTTCAAGTAACTGTATTTGTTCTCTATTGTTTGATAAATCTGCAATTTTTTGACCCTGAAAAAACTTTCAGGTGTACGTTACCCCCACCTGCATTACCAACCCCGAATTATACACGTTCGGGGCCCCTTGCGACATAGCCATCCCCTTTATATATTTTTCCGGATCCGCTAAGCGGGGTGTGGGATTATCAAAATGATGAGACAAGGGGTTTTTAATACAACTTTTTTTAAAAATAAAACTTATATTCCCAAATTTTAATTTACAACTTTCTTGTGGAAATTCCCCTTCCCAAATCAGATCCCCAATAGATTTTTATCTTAATTATAATAAAAAAAACCGATTCATCCTTCCCATACAAAATATTACCTTTTGTAGATTTCCTTCCTTCAGTGATTAGTATATCTATAATGTAACTGAATATGCAGGATTTCCCAAATTTTTTTATAATGTCGATCTTTCTTCCAAAAATATAGGACAGCTAACCTTGATCCGAATGATTCCACACAAGTTATCCTCGCCCCTCCTTTTCAAAATTCTATCCTTTTAAAGTATACCATTTTTCCTATTCTATTCGTTTGTCTTCTTGGTATTGGGTTGGAAAGGTTTTGCCATTAATCGTGGCCGTCAAAGAACATAGGAGTTATGTTAGCAGAAGGACGCGAGAGACGTCACAACTTACAGACTTGAATTTTAGCAAGGAAGTTTCTTTTGTTGATTAGAGATCTGCTTAAAATGAGGCCTTTAGAAATTGTTTGGAAGGTTTGGGAGGGGTAGGCTTATGGTAGCGTAAAGATACATTTATTTCAATTTTAGAAATTTAAGCCCTATTCATTTTTAAATTAAGAGCCGAAATATATAAGTATATTCTTCAATACTTTAAAAGCTTAATGATAATACTACTAAAACTACTTATATCAAAATGACAAAAACAATATATAGTTATACAGTATAATTAAAAACCTAGCAAAGCGCGGGTAATGGCTAGTGCATTGATAAACATAACTTTTAAAAAATATAAGTTCCAAGTAAAATCTAAATCTCAAGCAGCATTGAGAATAAGAAAACTAATTTTAAGAAAATGATTGTAATTAAAACAAGTGAGCATTTAAATATACTTTTGTATACAAAATAGTCTCAAATGGCTGAATAAATTTTGTTGTAAACGAGATAACTGCCGAAAAATTATTTTTACAATTTACAATTTATTATTACAATCATGGGCTCAAATCGCATTTGGGATGACTTAATTTCTGAGAATGTAATTTCTTTTTACTATACAATTTTATTGGAATAATTAAATTTAATTAATGAAGAAATAGTAACAAAAAAAAATTAATAATCCAACACCATATATAGAAAGGAAAATTGCAAGGAAAATCTATTCCTAGTTTGACACTTAATATTGTGGTTCTGTCATATGTATATACATATTTATATTAATTGTAATTATTTAATAAAAAGTAACTAAAATAAATTTTCTTTTTGTTGACCAAATGGGCATTGATTTAAATTTTTTTATTTTATTACTTGTTTAATATACCTTTACTAGAAACAATCCCATTAAAGATTAACAAAAATATGACAATTTTTTGAATTAAAATAAAAATATTTATAGCGAAAAAAGTAAAGCACTAACATTTTTTTACAAATGTTCATCTGCAAACATCATTAGATTTTAACCACACTTGAGTCTCAATAAGTTTTCTTTTTGAAGTTTCATTTCAAATTCTACTTGTATGTAAATATCGGTTTAAACAGCAAATCGTTAAAAAGCACAAGGCAAAAAAACTTATTACCCACTTCCACAAAACCAGCTTACCAAATATCACCCAGGAGAAAAAAGTTGCGGAATAAAATATATATGGGACACTAACGGTTTCTGTGGAAGGTGACTCATATAAGGAAAATCATGAATAGAAAAACCAACAAGAAAAGTTGGAACACATTTAAGACCAGAAGAATTTGAGAACGGTTGAGACCTCGAAGGTAGGATATTCTTATATTCCTTTTATAAGCAGAAAGGAAAGATGAAAGGGAATCAGTAAGTAAGAGGATATGTATTTTGTAAAAGTCTCGAATTCTGAGAAAGTTATATGAAAGGCAGAAGAGACGATATATTGAACTCCCATCTTTCCAATCCATTGCAGCCAGTTGAATAAAATACATAAATGTTTTGTTTGGCATTTTGAAAAATAAATTGATTGAGTAAAATTCAAGTAGAAAGCTTTAAATTAAGGTAATGTAAAGTCTGAATCTTAAATTTAAAAAAAAAAACACTTTTTTCTTTTATCTATTATTTGAAATTTCTTATTCGTAGAATCTGTACTGAATTCAAAGAAAACTTTCTGGAGATGATGTATCCTGAATACTTTTTTAGCAACAATAATTTCATTAACATTTACAGTGATTTCGAAGGAGCAGATTTTTACTATTTCATTTTAAACTGTTATAGTAATAAAAAAAGATGTATGTTAATTATATCAAATAACTGTTTTTTTTGTTAATTTTTCTTCAAAAGTGTGGCTAAGATATTTTAGTGATCATGGCCATTATGAGTCGAACCCTGGTGCCGCTGAAAACCCACTGTGTTGAAGGGGCCAATGCACGTTAACCATTTAACTGTCATGCCCGGATAATCCCCGAGCACAGCACGTGTTCGAAATATCATGCCCGAGTACTACTCGGGGTAATTGTTTTGAGTGCATCGATTGTTTTACCGAATATATATCGGGGAGACGTTTATTTCGGCTTCATTTTTTGTAAAGCCCGACTGATTCTCGGAAAAGTTAATGTGCACTCAATACAATAGATGACACACTTTACTGAAGAATTCAAAGGTTAGAGGTTAGAAGTTTTTGGTTCGAAAAGGACAGTTTGACAATTTGTGTACCCAAATCACCAAAATAACTTGACAGTTAAAGGGTTAAATTCTGTCCATTAAATATCCCCCGTGGTGCGATAGTTAAAGAGATATTTTCAATCCGTTACTTAATAGAACAAGTTAAGAAACTCTCTCTCTCCTATTTTTAAAAAGTTCATTCTTTTTCCTAGAGTCTACACCTCATTCTTTAAACTTCCCTTTTTAAACCCAATTCCCCGTTTTTTCATAAACATAGATAATTTTTTGAAAATCAAAAAAAGGTAAAAAATTTTTTTAAAAAAGGAATTTGGGAAATTTTTAAAAAAAAATTTAAATTTAAAAAATCTGTAAAATAAAAAATTTTAAATCCCCAAAAAACCCTTAAAAAAAATAATGAAATTTACATGTTATAAACAAAAAATTCTTTTTTAAAAAAAAATTAAAAATTAGTGTACAGTGAAAATTTGTATAATTTCGAATTGATATTTGGGGAAAAAAACTACAACCACTATTCAACGTTACTTGAAACAACGGTTTGCTTATAACGAGCTGGATCAAAAAAACTTTTTAAATTTAAGATATATCAGCACAATTGTTGGTTTTTGATTCAAATAATGTCCTCGTTACTTTTTCCAGTCTCAGTATTTTTTTTTTTTTTTGGGCATAAAATCTTATTTACCGTTTTCCCCGGTTTCTTAAGTTTTTACAAAATTTTTATTTATCCTATACTCAAAACAAAGTTTTATTGAAATTTTAATATCTTTACTTCAGGATCATGAGGGAGGAAAATACTTTTTATACTTGTAGAAATTTCAAACTCTAAATAAACGTTGTTAATAATGGAACCATCTTCGGCTTCTTTAGTATCATGCCCTCATTGGTTCAACAAATCGTCCCCATTCAAAAAAGGGGTTCTCGAAACTTTTTTGGGGTTGTGCTAGAAAAAAAAATAACGTGTAAAAAAACTTACATTTGTGTACCTCTTATTTGAAAACGTTTTAAAAAACCCTTAAAAAACCAAAAACCAAAACCCCAAAAAAAACCAAGAAAAATTTATTTCCATACTTTTTAAATCTTCAATTTTAAATTTTCTGTATGCAATCGTTAACGATGTACCACATTTAATTACATTTATTTGCAATTTTTTTAATTCTTTTTAAGTTTCGCAAAAAAACACACACACACACACACACACATACACACACATATATATATATATATATATATATATATATATATATATATATATAAAAGACAATTTACTTAGGTCAACAAATTTTTAAAACTTAGTTAATTAAATTTAATTAATAAATTATAATTTGAAAAACTGTATCAATATCAAGTGTCATTAACTACAAGTTAAAAAAAAATATATTTGAAGCCATGAAAAAGTTTGTTATAAAAACTTACTAGTGGCATCTGTTGGTGTTAGTTCTAACTTCGTTAGAAATAACGCAGAATAAAATTAAAATAAAAAAATAAAATTTAATTAATGAGTTAATATTATAAAAAACTGCATTAGCATCAAGTGTCATCCACTACAAGTTAAAAAATGTATTTGATCTTCAATGGATAAATAAAAAGTATTTTATTAAAGATTGAAAATTTGAACAAGATATATATATATAAAGAAATATAGGCTTATTCTCTACAAACAAGAGATAGCACGCAACAATCACATTCGAAAAACACATAGACAGTAGGAAAATCACACAATGAAGGACATATGAGTAACCGAGATTAAAAATAATAAAATGGATGCTGCAGGGTTATAAACATTGCTGACTTAGAACAGCTAATATATAAAATAATTTATATAAAAGTGGGGTTAAACATGTTTTTTGGCCAGCCAACCTTCCCCTTTATGTAAATAACACTGAGCAAAAACAAATAGAAAATAATGGACAGGAATATCTAAATCCATTAAAAGATAGAGGTAACTTAACCTAAAAATTGCACTAACAAATGCAAGGCCCGCGCTAAATCTGAGTGCAATATATAAGTTATTGCCAGATTCTGGACCCTAATGCAGATTTAAATTATGTGAAGGGCTGAAATGCAGCACTTAACAAAAATATAAAAAGAATGTAAATAAAAATTAATAAGACTTGCAAATTATAGCATAACTTTAATAACACTAGAGTAAATATGAATAAAATAATAATAAGTAATTTTATCTAATATTAGATTATGGAGATAACTATAACTAAGAAATATTTAAGTTTATAGTAATAAACTTTTATCAATCTCAGAATTTTTAATCCTAACTGTTTTGAATAGCTTTATTCATATAACTATTAATAAAATTTATTGGGTATTTCTGATTTAAGCAATATTTAGTAAAATGTTTATTGTTATTTATTATGTCTGATTTATTTGACACCAGAAACTTATTACGTTGTATATAATTAATAGCAATATTTCTGAATATACAATAGAAACATGGTCATTACTCTCCCAATGAGGAAGTTTTATAATATTGAAATTAAATTCTTCTCTTTTATCATAAATATTAGAAACTATTACATTATCATTTAATTTGACATGTACCTCAAGAAAATTTGCTTCATTGTTGTTACTATTTGTCTGAATTAAAGATATTGTGGATAAAAAAATACACACACACACACACGTATATATATATATATATATATAAAGGGAGAGGGAGTGAAATAGTAGTAGAAATTGTATAACACCACCCTTAAAAGTTCTTCCAAGTTATTGCAATTGGACACAATTGATATTAATAAAGAAGGCTGACAGGAAGTTGCATAATCATATTTATAGATTAATGAATTTGATTAATTAACAAGTAATTAACTTCTAAAATAAATTATTTATCATTACGAATGCCGATTTTTTGTGGAATTAGGTAGAGAATTGCTTAAAAGGCCAATGTTCTATAAACCATGACTTCCAGACATATTCGAAATACCGAATTAATGGGGTAGGTATAAACTCGATTAGTCCACGCACATGATCCATTATATTCCTCCCCTCTTTTTCAGTGAGTGAGTGTTTCATAGTAAAAGATCAAATCAAAGGCATATGGTGGAAAATATTATTGAAAATTCAGTTTACATCGCATATCGTACAAATTAAGCAAATTTATAGATTTTAATCTCAAGTATTTACCTACATAGAAAGCCTTTATGATTGTACTAACGTTAAATACTAATTACTAATTTAAAATGTATTACCTTAATAAATTCATATTTATTTAAGCTAATAATTACTAAAACAGATATAGGAATGCTTTTTGATAGTGAAAATTTGAATTATGCGATTTGTTTTGTATTGAGGCTTACTAAATCAGTTGATTTTTAAGTAAGCATTGCTTTCGAGAATTTTTTCATGGCTAAATTACTTTTTATTTTAAAATTATTCTAACTAAACTTATTTTAGAAATTTTAATTTTAATTTGTGCATTCGACATATATGAGCTGATAAAACTAGCCCAATAACATTTAAAATTGGGCGAAGTGATTTTTATTGCTTATTTTGTCTAAATGTAATTTACATCTAGACAATATCAAAATAGGAACTTAAGTTTTTCTTAAACTTTAAATGAAACTGAAAATCATACAAGGAGAATAGTCTTAATAAGTAACAAGAAATGAAAACAAAATGGTAAAAAAAGAAAAAAATACATATAAATTTATATATAAAACATTAATTTATATTTTTATATAAAAAGTATTAAAATATTCAATGAAGATGTCATTATCTGGCTTTTCCTATGGAAATATTTGTTATTTCTGAGGTTTTAAAATGAAAAACACACACACACACTATAATACCCCATTTTATCAGATCGTTTATCTTGTAACTCCTCCCAATTTTCATTTTATTATAAATTTGTTTGTATAAAATAAAACATTATGTGTTTAGGTGACTATAATTTTGGTTTAGTACGGTGATATATTTTACGCAGCTCATCCATTAAGGTAACCGACTACGTTCGGAACCGTGATTTTAAAAAAGGGCATGAATGCATAATTTTCATGATATTTAGTGTCACTTAGATTAGAATACATGTATAAAATTGTTTTAAGAACATTTTTACAAAAAAAAAAATTATTTAATTAAAATATTTTGGCAAAAAATTAACTTAGAATAATATTTTTTCAAAATGTTCTCCTTTTGTAAAAAAATGCTTCTATTATGATAATATTTTGCTTGAATGCTCAGCCCTCTTTACAGAGGCTCAACTATGATTTTTAAAAAAATTCACATTATTTTCAGAGTTACAACCCATTGAAATAATTATCGGCGTTTTTTTTCTTAAAATTGCTCCCCTCTGTTGCCGTAAAATATAGATAAACCCACTTCAAAGTTATGTATTTCAAAACATCTAGTTGAGCCTCTGTAGAGAGGTCTGAGCTATATACAGGCAAAATATTATTATAATAAAAACATTTTGCTCAAAAGGAGAACATTTTGAAAAAAAAATATTCTAAGTTAATTTTTTGCCAAAATATTGTATTTATTGTATTATTGTATTTTTTTGTCAAAATGTCCTTAAAACAATTGTTTACATGTATTCTAATCTAAGTGACACTAAATATCATGAAAATTATCTATTTATGCGCTTTTGCAAAATCACGGTTCCGATCGTATTCAGATACCTTAAAATATCTAAAGCAAAATAAATTTTATCACCTAAGTATGAAGAATGTTTATAAAGATTAAAAGACTATCACGCACACACACACAGCTTGGAAAGAAAGTCATAAATTATATTAAAATGAAATTCCTTATGTAAGAAAATGATAAAAAAAAGTATTTGCAACTAACAATTCATGTAGAAGATCGATTGACACTGAGTAGCAATCATCAGTGTAATAAATAGCAAAGTAATTTATGCGATGTTTTAACATTCAAAGGAGCGTGTATAGCACAAAAATATTAAACACATTTCTGGCATATTTAATGAAAATAAACTGCGAACTTGAAAGAGGGTAAATTAATTAAAATGCCTAATTCTCTCATCACACACACAGTTCACTTATAAGAGAAACACTTCATAGTTCGGATGATTCAATAATAATTAATTTTTAGAAGTAATTAAATAAAAGTACCGAGAGAAATATACCATACTTTAAAGGAAATAAGGAATGAAAAATTAAGCTTTCAGTTAAAGGAGTCATATAAATAAATAAATAAGTTTTCATATATTTCTTTAAACATAGAGAAAATACAATTGATAATATATACATTATAATAAAATACAAGGTGGAACACTTTATCATGTGTTTTAAAAATAAAAATGAATTCAACTAACTTTGTTTGAAATAAAACTTTTGTTGTTTTTCGGGGATTTGGGCTGCATCGAATGGATAATAGTTGAACTAAATGCACATAAATGACGTATTTTAAAAACACAATGTAACAGCAAGTATTAAATACAATTAAATAAGTAGCTAAGCATATTATATTTTACATTTTTATACATATTACAGTCATATGTCAATCGATGAATCCTTTTCAGTTATACCTAAATTATTTGAAATTCCTGTTTTTGTATCACGCTTCTCTTTATTTTGCACTGATGGAAGACGTCGAATTTGGCGAGAACCCCACGAATCTATGAATCCATCTTGCCGTACTCGCACTGTGCAAGGTTCTGTTGGGAATATCATGATAAGGCGCATATTCTACACGCATGGAAGTGATGTTCTGGTGTTCTTCGAGGGTAAACAAACAGCCATAAGATACCTAGATATACTGGCAGATCAAGCTCACCCTGAAATGTTGCATTTTTATCTTAATGGTGACGGATACTTCATGGATGGAAATGAAGTTATACATCGTGCCAAATTGTCCAATATTGGTGTACTGAACATCAGTCTGACTTCCAGCACCTTCCACGGCCACCACATAGCCCAGATCTTAACCCCATAAAAATGTATGTGATGCATCCGATAGCATTCTTCACTTACATCTAATTTATAAGATTTAAAAAGTTGCATAGTCAATGCATGGTATTCTCTGGAAGTAAATGCACTCCAGAAGCATATAGACTCGATGCCCAAACGAATCAGAGCAGTTATTCGTGGTCCAATAAAATATTCATTTTGGATTTACAGTTCGTTAACCAGTGTGTGTAAAAAATAAAGACCAGTGAAATACTTTTTTTAAAAAGAATTGTATATTTTCATAACGTTTTAATTATACAAACTCAAAAAACAACAACTTAAAACTGGTATTCGTTTGGTTTTTTAACCTTGGCCTCAAAGGAAAAAAAATTAAACGATTCATCTACTTAAAAATTCTAATCTACCTAAGCGAATGGGCCACAATTATTTTAATTTGAAAATAAATTAGCTTTGCTTCCAAAACCAATAAAGAAAAAAAATAAATAAAATCCTAATTTTTCAGTCTGAGTACTTATTTTACTGATGACAAAAATCAGAAACATTAACATAACAGTGCGAAAAATAGAGCAGAAATGGATAACACTTGCAATTTTGTAAAATTTTGTAAGATACCACTTAAGAAATGAACGTTAACAGAAATTACTTTGAAGGATAAACATTAAACATACATTTTGCAGGAATTAGGGAAACAAAAAGGAAGTTGATGTTAATAAAATTTTTCTAACATATTGGAATTCTTCCAATATTTTTCTTTTCCGTTTTATCGGTGCTGGCATATTTATACTTTAACTTATGTCCTCTTTCTCTTAGATTCTCTTTGGTAATAATCCATAAAACTGTCCTTTTCATTTAAAAGCCACATTAGTTACAAGTATATGTTATTCAGTATTTTTCTTAAAGTTTTTCAGACTTTCGATTTTTATACAAGCTTTGTTCACATATATGTACATCAAAACCTCTTTCGACGATTATTTGAAGTTATAACCGAAATTTGGGCAATGATAAATGACTTGCATATCAATTTTATAAAAAAAATATAAAATATTTAAAATCATCAACGTAAAAATGCAAGTAGATGTACATGGATCAACAGTAACTACGCATTTTGATACAGTTTACAAATTTTTTTGTTGGAACTTGGAATGGAATTGGAACAAAGAATTTCCATTTAAGTTTTCGTAATTGATTTTAAAATATCAATTTTAATTAAACAGAAAAAAAGCACTGTAAAAATACCACATTGATTGAATACTAATTTAATACAAGGAGTCAACATTAGTTACATCTAGAAAAGTAGCGTAGCTTCTTAAAAGAGTAATAAATTTATCAAGAACATTAAATAAATTGACACTTTTCCTATCATTCAAAGAGCACTTTTCTTGCAGTTAATCATTATGGAAAGTTGTGCATGAATATGATAGAATATAATCTCTCTCTAACAAAATGTAAAACTATAAATAGGAGGGAAAAGTATACATATTCAATTAAAGAAGATATATCATTAGTTTTAATTTGCATCATATTAAGCTTTTAAAGAAGTTTTTAGATAAAATCGATTGATAATATGTTACAAATTGCGAAAAACGTAACATAAATAAATTAGTAAATTAAATATTTAATCAATATAAAAAAAAACGTAAATAATTTGTGGATTCACCTTTCAAAAATTCATCAATTTCGTCTTTTGTTTCTTAGTTTCAAGTTAGAAAAAGTACACATGGTTACCAAAAGTTGCTATTTTATAGACCATAAGTTGCTTTTAAGAAAAGATAGAGATTAAAAAGGATACCTACAGAAAGTAGAACTAAAATTTAAAAAGTTATTGCTTAGAGTAAATAATCTACTAAAAAATTGCGAAAATTAGCCAAATATTTTTTGATTAATGGTTGAATTTCCAAAATTTTTCTATAAATGCAAGAAAAATAAAAAGATATAATAATGTTTATATTATATCAATTATTTTATATTGTAGCATATGAAATTTTCCAAGATTTTTTCAATATACTTCAGCTTTATTAATGAGATTTTTACTTCTTTCAATACAATGAATTATAAGATAAAAATAGCCTTTTGATTCGACAAGATAAATTTTAACATATAGTTTAATGTTAATTTTGAAAATTGTGTAAGTATTTAAAATATGTTATCGAGCAATTTGAAATACAATCAGGGAAAATAAAATGTTACTTTAGTATTTATCAAAACATTTTTACTAACATATGGCTTAAAAATCTTTAAATAAACATACCGATATAAAGTGTCCGATTTTATAACAAATAAAACATTGCTTCAATAAACCTTAATAAACTTTAGCTGTTTTTCCATTTTTTTCAATTTGAGTAATGTTTTTTATCTTAATAAGCTGTTTTTTTTAACATTTTGTGAAAATTTGTTTTTTTTAAAAAAATAAAATGTTAGTAACTATAACTTTAAAAAAATTTTTTTTTATATTTATCACAATGAATTCGAATATTATTATTTTCAAGCATTTCTATTTTTCACCATTCAACATTTTTTTTGCCGTCTTTAAAAAGTCCTATTTCTTTAAAAACAGATTTAAACTTTGTTTTAATCTAAAACCAAACGTAAAAAAACAAAGGAAACCCCATTTAAATTCGAAAGCTGAAATGAGCGAAAGAAAAAGCGCTTTATAAAGATTTTAAGTAATACAAACACTATCATTTGACGACGCTGTAAAGCAACAAACTTTCTTTGGTTTCATTATTATTTCTAAAAATGTTCCAAAAAATTCAGATCAAAATCTATTCAAGAAAAAAACTGTATAAATTTGTGTGTGAAAGAACATTTTAAACTTTTTTAAAAAAATCGTTTTATTTTTAACCCCCTTTGGGAAGAACGTCCCAATGTGAGCCAGCCAAAAAACTGCCAGAAGCCGAATGACCCCAAAAATGGGACAGCATGTTTCTTCTTCATAGGCCGAACGACTCACATTTGCGCCAGGCATTTGGAACGTTTTGTAAGTTAACTTTTCGGCAATAGATGGTATTCTATGTCCATTAGATTTGAGATTTTCGGCAATAGATTGGAGATCTGACCTTCTAGTCGAAAGAGAAAAATTTCTACATACACGTGGTTTTGTTTTTTCATAAGGGGGGAAAATGTTTTTAAATTTGGGGCTTTTTGACTCTCTTTTGAACATGTGGTTTTTTTTTATAGTGAAGATGATAGATTTATTTTCCAAAGTATTTGATTTGGGTTTGCAGTCTAGTCTTTAATGGATAATTTGATCTGGTAGACAAAATTTGTCTTTTTTTTTCCCATTTTTACAATGTCCACTTTTTTCAACTGTTGAAAAAAATGTTTAAGAACTTGTATTAAACAGAAAGTGGTGAAGTAAAAAAATATTAATACGAAATATATAAAGCAAAATGGTTTTATAATATACAAAAATATTTAACCGCTTTTATTTCGGTATTTTTATGGGTTTAGACTTAACTACACAAATCCTCCGGGCCGGGGTGAAATTCAC
>BMAV01001521.1:0-101766 GCA_019973955.1 Trichonephila inaurata madagascariensis
AAAGCCACAGTCCGATACCATACCCCCTGGCTATCCCCGTAATGCAGGAATGCGACATAATTCGGGGAGTACTATTGTGATATGTTGTTCCCATCATTTTTTCCTATATCATTGACTATTTATATGATATTTAGTTGTGATGTTCATTTGCGCCGTTGAGTTGCTCTAGCTCAAAATAATAATTTCGCTAGATGGGGAAAAAACACGAGAATTGATCTCCCGGATAGCCACAGTGGTTTACTAAAAAACCCTATGTAAGTTTAATTATATATATATATATATATATATATATATATATATATATATATATATATATATAATTCCCCAATTCTAAAAAAAATAATCAAAGCCAATCTTTATACTTACAATCATATCCAACTACTTACGACAACTTTTTTTTTTTTGAAAAAATGGAGATATGGAGATTTTTTTGTGATTTTTAGATTTATTTAGTACATTTTAAGAAAAAAATACTAAATTTAAGAACAGAAAAAGAAATTATTATCGGTAAAATGGAAACAAAATTGGTTAAAATTTACCAAAAATTACATAAACGGGGCCCATTCTGTACAAAAAGTTTCTGAACAAAATTCAATTTTTCAATTTTAAATGTGTTACTTTGCTATTGATTTTTGAAATGACCTTCAGGATAAGAGATATTTTAATTTTTTCCAAAACTATAGCACTTTATCCTAGTTATTATATGAAGTTGCTTAAAAAAAAACAGTGATTATATTCACGTAAGGGATTATAAATTTTGTAATAAAGCGTAGAGATTGATAAATCTGAAGGTTAAAACGCTTCTATTATATGCAAAAAAGCATACACAAATTTCAGTTAATTATTTTCAAAACTTTTTGAGCAATCGCTGTCTCCGTTTGAACATTTTCTAAAAAAAAACACATTTCGAGTAAAACGCATTTTAAAGTTTGACATCTTGCTTAAAATTGCATGACATCTGCTTTTACTAAAACATAGTTTTTGTTCTAGTGAATGGAAAACAAAAAACTCGGTATTTTTTAAAAACCAATAAGAGGGCCTATAAAACAATATCATAAAATTTTGTCAATTTTGACAAATTTCACTATTTTAGGGTAGTCGTATACCTTAAAACCTTTCCGCGCGCGAACAATTATACTCTCAACATTCTCCTCGATTTCAATTCAGATCATTTTAAATAGAAAGTTTAATTTGCATAAATAACGGTTCTTTCTCAGGGAGACATTCTGAAAGCAATCAAACTATCCATAAAAAAGGTTTCTCTAGAGATAACTTGAAAAACGTGTTGAGAGAGAACCCACTACATAACATAATTACTCAGTCACTTAATCTTTTTTATAGAAAAATTATTCATAACTTGAATATTAGACACTTAGACGCTAATTGAAAGAAAAATTATACAGGTGAAGCAATAACACTCCACCACACTTCTCATTCCCTGTCAAAAAAACTTTTCCAATTCAATTCACGTGGTATATTAAGCAAAATTTATTATAACGTCCCACAATCTGCACTTTTCATTTCTCAGCAATCAAGAAAAACCATTATCAAATCTCTTTTGTTATCATTTTTTAAAAGGAAGCATTTGAGTACTAGAAAATAATTGCATGTCTGATATTAATGGCAAGAAAACGTTTGATAATACGTTTTACATTGTCAGTAGGAACATAATATTCTTTGCTGTGCCTTCACTTTACTAAGACAGAATCGATCCAATTCTCAATTTGATAACAGGTGTTTCAATCGATTCGCATACAATCCTACATTGCATTTGTTTCGAATTTCAAAGTCTGAGCGATTTTACAATTGATTTACGTCTCTTTGTTCATTTTATGTTTTATACCGAGTAATCGATTTAAATAAATGCTGAGGTCGAACCTGTGAATTTTTCTTAATCATCCAGTGTTGTACTATAAAATTCTAATACAAAATATTTTATTTTTATAATCTATTACACTATCTTAAATTCATTTAAGATATATTCAAACATAAGGTTTTAATATATTAATTAGTTTGATTTGAATATGTTTTTAATTAATTTTATTACATTTCAATGGATTCTGTCTATGTCAATAGCTACGGAAATGAATTGACTGACACTCTTGCTAAGGAGGTACAGGACCATCCTGTCCCTTCCCCCTCAGAGCTCACATAATTAGAATTGTTCTCAAGGCAAAAGGCCCAAAATAAAGAAAAATAGTTAAAACCTCCGTTTTATAAATGGTATAAAGGCAAAAAAAAGAGCAGGGTTTTCTTTATCTCTTCCTTGTGACACACAGTTCAACACTTTCCTGTCCCGACTTGCCAGTGGGCACTTAAAAAGTTTCACTTTTTCTGGAGGCAATAAGTAGTTCCCTATTTACCTTAAGGTATCCGACTACGTTCGGAACTGTGATTTTGCAAAACGCATAAATGGGTATGCATGTTATTTAGTGTCACTAGATTAGAATACAGTATAAAATTGTTTTAAGGACATTTTGACAAAAATTATTTAAATACAATATTTTGGCAAAATTATCTTGAATAATCTTTTTCAAAATGTCTCCTTTTAGAAAAATGCTTCTATTATATAATATTTTGCCTGTATATAGCTCAGACCTCTCTACAGAGGCTCAACTAGAATTTTTGAAATGTATAACTTAGAAGTGGGTTTATCCATATTTTACGACAACAGAGGGGATTAATTTTAAGATAAAAACGCCAATTATATTATTTAATTGTTTGTAACTCTGAAAATAATGTGAATTTTTCAAAAATTCTAGTTGAGCCTCTGTAGAGAGGTCTGAGCTATACAGGCAAAATATTATTATAATAGAAGTATTTTTCACGAAAGGAGAATATTTTGAAAAAAGATTATTCTAAGTTAATTTTTTGCCAAAATATTGTATTTAAATCATTTTTTTTATTATCAAAATGTCCTTAAAATAATTTTATGCATGTATTCTAATCTGAGTGTCACTGAATATCATGAAAATCATCCATTTATGCGCTTTTTTAAAATCACGGTTCCGAATGTAGTCGGATACCTTAAATGCCGGCTAGAACAGGCTTCCCCTCAGCACATTTTTGACTTGCCTTGGATTGGACTGGGAAAATATACATGATAGTCCATTTCTAGTATTGGACTTCATTAAAGTTGTGAGGGATAGGCCCCTCTTTCTTGCCCACCTAGAGATGAGGGAGGAAGGGAAGAAACACTAGCCATAATCAGAAACTATCTATTTATTGATCTCACAAAGTAGCAACAATTATTCAATTAATTTCAACTAGATGTTCTCAATCTAAACAAAATGTAGATTAATAGCAAGATACACGAATTACAAGGATATTATCAATACCTATCCCCTTTTTACAAGATCACAAATCTACTATCCTATTTAATTTAATACTAACTCAACTATAGTGATCAATTGTCATTTTAAATCTTTCCTCTATCAATTATTTGAAATACTCTATAAAATATTATAATACCTGATCAGTAGCAATCAATTTTATCTCACAATTTTCTCTCTCCTTCTCCTCATTGCTATCTAGAAAACCTTGACTATATATAGTAGACTTAATTTGAATATCACGGTTTCTTCTTCAAAAGGGTTAGTTGTGAATAAACGCCAATTGATAGCCCAAAGATTTCCCAAGAGAATTAGAAGAAGGTACGCGAATAGATCCGTCACAAAGTCAACGGTTTCACTGATTTGTTCTGACTTTTCTGACCAGACGAGAGATTAGTAACAACAACATTAATTTTATGTTGTTGAAATTACCTTAATATTTAATTATTGTATTCAGGCAGTGTTCAAAGGCGTGGATTAGATATGATCCCTAGCTCTAGCTGAAAGTCTTATAAATAAAATACCAAAAAGTAATAAAATATCCTTATGAATCATTCATATAAACTAGATTTTTAAAATTCACTTGTTCCTTATCCACATAAAAGTCGTTTATCACAATCCCTGTGAGCATTATAATCATAGAATTAAAATTAAAATAATTTTTGTTCCTTTAACATTAAAAATACTAAGTTGTAAAAAATATATAGAAATCCTGTCATGATACCTCCTACTTGTGTTGTTAGGCGAATCTCACTAATCGTTAAAGTTTCCAGGGGAGATCCGAACACAGTAGAGATGGAAAAGCCATTAAATCAGACACGAAAGTATATCAAGTAGATATTCATTTGTATTAATTTAAGCATTAGAACTAAATACGGAAAAGTAGACAAGAAAAATAAATATTAATAAATGATGGGTACTTTTCTGAAGTGAGATGCAATCTCTGAAACTCGCCAAAGAGAAATCCTCCCAATGCCTTTTAATTGCTAAGCGACTATGATATTCCGGAGCTCCCTAAAGGGGCTATATTGTCCACAAAGTAAAAAGCATTTTCTATCTCACTGACTATTTATATGAGATTTAGTAATGATGCTCATTCGCGGAGTTGAGTTACTCTAGTTCAAAGTGCCAATTTGTTTGGATGGAAAAAAACTCGAATTAGAGAGGATAGATCTAGCTGATAGCCCATTATTCCAATCAATTCATTGAAATAAACTTTTCTAGCATTGCATGATACAAGAACTTTATTAATGATAGTAGAAGTTCAACTATTTGCATAAAAGTAATTATAATTTAGTACTCTTCCTTCATTAATTTTTCTCTTAATATATTTGTATGGTTCAACATTTCAAATTTTTTCAACATTATTCAGTATTTTCAATTAAAAACTGCCAGAAATAAGTCACAAAATGGAGTTTTTAATAATAATTTAATAGCAAGTAACATGCATAAACCTATAGATTAACTAATATGAGATCCATATTAATAAAAGAAAGAGTATATGTGGAACATAGGCATAGTGTAATGGCTCAGATGTTCGAAGTTTGGTACTCTGAAGTGGTGGTAATAAAATACGCCGATAGAAGGGAATTTTTCAAAATTTTCCTTACATTTTTTTTAATTCTATATTGAGCGATTGTGGTAAATATTATGTTTAGCAGTTGAACGAAATGTCGTCAACTTACGATTCTTACGCTATCTGGGAGATCCAAATTTTTAATAAAGTCGCTTTTTTGTTTGAAACATGTAAACTAATTATACAATTTTTAGCGAATTTTTAAAAGTGGAGATGAAATACGTCAATTTCTGATTTTTTTTTTTATTTTTATAAATCGTTCTTTCCAGAAATTCATTGATTCAAATGACATAAAATTTATACTGTATAACAGCGCTTCTTAAACAGTGGAACGCACCCCCCCTAGGGGGGCTGATAACCCTAGAAGGGGGTGAGCATATTGAAATGGCAAAAACAAAGATTATTTCAAAAAATTATTAATTTTTTGAAAGTAAAACAAACGAAATACCAGGGACGTAGCTACCGCCGTATCAACGATAAGGGGCCCCGAAGCTACAGGGGCCCCAAGTAGTGTAATTACTGTCCCACTAACAGGAGACTCATATCAGAAAAAGGGCCCCAAGGGAATTTTGATACAGGGCCCTCTCTGAACTAGCTACGCCAGTGCAAAATACAGTCTGTCATAATGAAAAAAAATACATTTATACACTGATATAATACACTTATAAATGTATCAGTACTGCACAATGAACTTTAAAATTATCTTAATAATACTAAGTTAAGAACAAGTTTAATAATTACCAGTGACCACACCGGTTGGTCACATAAAAAATTATATGCAAAAATTAACACTTATCTGGATCATTTTTGCATGGCTTATAATTAATCCCTTAACTGCAGATTAAAAGTTACGCGATTCACTCCCCAAAGCCACCGTTTTGCACGTATGCACGCATATGTGGTGTATTTGGGGTAGGGGAGAAAGGGAAAATAAGAAAATCCTCTGAAATAAGTAAATCCTTCTCCAACAATGTTAAGGTCATTTTATTGCATTCCAAAGTCTTCGGAATAATTTTATGGATAGTAGTGAATATTTCGGAATATGGATATTTCGGAAAGACATATATATACGTCCGGGGCAATTTACGCACTGGCTGAGCGAGACGTTTATATACGCCCTTAGCAAAGAGATTAAAGTCGTATTGTAGCTTTAGCGTCAAAGTATCATACTATCGAATTCAATACATCGTTATTGTATGGAGGAGGGCGCGATGAAAATTGTGATTGAATATTGGGTCGCAAGTATTGAAAATTTGAGAAGCATTGTCGTATAAGGAATGAATATTTCACCTTTTATAAACGGAATGGAAAGGGGTATATATTGTTGAATTTTATGTATAAAAATATATTATATAGCGAAGACTTGCTTAAAGACGATGTACTTACACTGTCTTTAATTCTTTCATTCTTGATGGTACATATTTTGTACCACCAATTCTTATTCATTCATTGTATGGAGGTACATAAAACGTACCACTTGTTTGAATGCCTCAGAAATTGATGCTAGATGGTACATTCTCCGAACCACCACAGAAATACACTCCTAGCAGTTACTCAAGTTTCCAACAGATGTCAGAAGCTAATTGTGTGCAATGGGTTTGAGTGGTATTTTTTGGAAATGACTGTGTTGTGTATTTTTAAGTGTAAATAAAAGTGATTCTTGTGGTATTTGATACAAATCAGGTAAGTACGTATATTATGCAACTAAATAAGTCAATATAACAATAATTAGTTCCTCACATGTTCATTGCTAGTATGTAATTATGAGAGTCCAAAAAATGTATCACCACGCTATTGAAGGCCATCTTCTTTACAAATGCAAAATGCATTCCACTTATTTTTTAGTAATAAGGGACATGTTTATTGTGCCAGATAGATTTGTTGTAAGTTACAAGTTTTAAAAATAATATTTATTAAATAATAGAACATACAAAATTACACAAATGTCATAAATGAGCTATATATATATAGCTCGTGTTCAGGAAAAAAATAAACACAACCAATACACTTATTACATATGCGGACTAAATAAAAACTAGGTAAGATAAAATAAAGTACAGAATAGAATATTTAAAATTAAAACTAACATTAGGTAAATTATGATTAAACTAAAATTAAGTTTACAACATTAGATTAGGAAAAACTGAAAATGTTTTAATGTACAGGATGAATAACAGTATAAGATGAAGAAATGTGTTTATTTATTTTCCAACAATCAAAATAACTAGCTAAAGCTACCATTGTGCCTAGGGAAGAAAAGATCAAGTTTCCAGAACTATCATACTGCTTGAAGTGTGGTGGTACAAAATATGTACCAACTATTTTTTAAGACTTTGGACACCCTTTATTTGAAAAAATCCTTTATATTATTAATGTGTACCAGCTTTTGATCAATAATTATAGTTTTATAAGATCTATCTAAAATATTTGAAATTATTTCCCTCTAGTGCATTATTTTTGTCAAAAATTCAGCGCATGAAAGAGTTAAGCAAGTCTTCACTATTTTTTTCCAAAAGGGTGAAAGAGGTGTGAATCGAGCTTCGCACGGTTTCAACATATATTTCATCGCATGACGTCATGATCTATTTTAGAATAATTTCTTAGTATTTATTCGTCTATTCTTTGTAAGAGAATTACAATTAATTTTCGAATATTTTAAATGTTTAGATATATATATGTCATCGTGCACCAAATTCGACGTTGTGCAAGCTACCTGAGAGATTGATAAATTCAGCTATCTAAAAAATTTTAGGCTTGCTAGCTGCACGTTAAATCTGTAGAGGCTCAAACGTCTTCCCGTTGGTGTGGAAGTTAGGGGAAAGGTATGCTTGTTCCAGTGTTTTCGTCACGGACTATGGTTCAAAATTACGATGTGGTCCGTAACCAGTATCCCCCATGTAGCTTTCTAGTGCGACGTTAATATAGTTTTCACTCTCTCGTACCAATTTCCTCTCTTTTTTAATTCGAGTTTTTTTTAGAATGGTTATTTACAATACAGTCTTAAAAACAGCACAAAATATTGTCGTTTAGTCATGCGTGTTGCTTTTAGTACTGAATTTCATATATTTTCTATTCGTTTTATGTGTATATAAATTATTCATTTTACATCATTTTAGAAATGCAATTTTTTCAGTTTACAGTAAAAAAATCAAATTTACAATAATCTTTTTCAATTTCTCTTTCTGTGATAAGAAAAAAAATTATTGATTCTCCCTTTGCAACAAACACTTTGATAAGGAGTGCTAGAGAGTGTTTTCAAATCCTCTGATATCAATGCTTGCAATTTTCTAGAAATTGATCATTTACAACTTTATCTTTAATTATTATTTTTTGCTTTGTATAATTTTCTGAGTCTCATTAATGTTGACGAATCACGCCAATTATTTATATCGTATTTATCTGTGCAAAATACATATATATACACTATAATTCTGCTTGAATTTCAAAACTGTTGATTATGCAATGCAGTACTCCGAAAATGAAACCCGTTTCGGAAAATAAGCTCTCTAACACGATTTTTCAGAATGGTCGTTATATAAGACCTATTCTAAATTTCAAAAAGTTCTTGTTAAAATCGTCTAGTGAGTGAGTGAGCTATATTAACATTTCACTTTAAAGCAACATGAGAGCCATTGACGACGGACCTCGTAATTTTGAACCTCGATCAAGCTACGAAAACGACACTTATGCGGGCACCATCCTCTCCTAACTACCACACCAACGAAAGAACATTGAGCCTCGACAAATTTAAAGGACATCGGCCCCTGAATGGTTGTCTAGATTGTAAAGTTAGTGCGTATGTTCCAGCGCACGAAAAATAAATTTAACTATAAAATACTAATGCGTGATATTAAATATTTATAAATTCATGAATTAGATTCTATGAATATATTGAAAGGACTAAATAGTAGATAAATATATTAATAAAATAAATACATGACAGAAATGTTAATTGCTTTATGAGAATAATTTTAGTAAGTTGTAAATAAAGCGTCCTTTGAGCTTTATTACATATTCTGAAACAAAAGTTAGTTCATGTAAAGTTCAGTTTTATAGTCAGGAAAAAATAATAGTAGAAGCAATACAATTATCAACAAGCCTAAAGTAAAAGGTTTCGTCAAAAATAAAAAGATAAACTTTGACATTTTCAAATTGTTTTTCCCCTTGCTTCTAACTACGATATTATTCAAAGCGCTCCATCAAAATACTATTCAATCGAGAGAGAAGGATAATTTATCCATTATTTTTTAATTGCCTTTTGAAGCTTTTGTTCCATCCAAAAAAGACAACGATTCTGTTCAAATTAAGGTTTCGTATTGCATAGTTATTTAACGGGAAAAAAAGGAACCGCTTTGATGAAAAAAGAAAAACAATAAATATTAGTTATTAATAATTAAACGAACAATCCCTTGGGTTTCTTTTATTCGTGCTCTGAATATATAATTTACTAAAAAAAATTCCGGTCGTATGCTCTAAAGGGACCCATTAATCCTAAATTATGTTTTAATTTCAAGTTAAGTATAATTTATTAAGTATAATTAATTATTGCCCCATTTTTTTCCATTTTGCTTATTAAGTTGCTTCATGTCGCTCTAATGTACACACACGAACAAAAAAAATTCTGCTAAAAATCACTTTTAAGTAGGATACTAGATGACCCAATTAATATTCAGCTAAGGTAAGGTTTGTTGTTATATTTGAACTATTAGTTCTATTTTTTAAGCAAAAAAAAAATACTTGCTTTTTTTTTATTCAAAACACAAAAAATTCTAATGCTTTAAATTTGCTATGAGTCATAAATTATTTGATAGAATCAACTGAACTTCAATGCAACACAATTTGAGATAAACTGAAACTTTCTTCTTAGATATCAAAAATAATATTTATTGAAATACACAATAAAGAAAAAGTTCATTGTGATCAAGTAAAATTATTTATGAACTATGTCAATTACGGTACTGTGTTTCAATTCATTACAGTTCAATTAAGAACATTTAATTCTGATTAGATTTTCATTGAATTACTACGTACTAACAGATTTTTAGTTTAACTGGTTTTTAATTTAAATAAATGCAATAAATAAGCAAATAATACAACAGATATTGTGTGTATGGGGTATGAGTGTATATGTGTGAGTACGTGTGTGTGTTTGAGAGACAAAAAGAGAAAGAGTGTGTAGGAGTGTAATAATTCTCCATTTAAACTTTTTTTCGGGGGATTTCATAAATTTATGATGGTTTTGAACCTTCCAAGACACATCGCGTGATGCTTGATTCTTTTCTTTGACCCGCCTAACTTGAAATACCCTTTTAACATCAGATTTATATTCTAAAAAGTTGCCACGCTGACACATTTCATGCTGAGATTATACAATATTATATCCCGCTGAATCTGACCAATTAGCATAATAAAACCCATAAATCATATTGTATAGTAGATCGTAGATCGTAGATTTGATGCTTTCACTCTCAAAGAGCAAAATATTTCTTTAAGAGTGATGAAAGTAAATGATTTATTGTAGAAAAAAGTCCGTAAAATGCAGGATACAGCAGTAAAATTGTCACAATAAGTTCCAGAAGGTTCTCAACCTTCTTCAGCACTTAGACACAACTATCAGTGTCTAAAAATACAAATACGTAACGCTTATGTTCATCCCCTCTCAGGTCAACTCCTCAACAGTTAACACTAAACATACCATAACGGGTCAAATGACCCATTTTGAACTTTTGCATTGAAAATGCACTTATCTTCTTATTGCTTTTGCACATTAGACTTCGTGACTTTTTCTAAGTAATTAATCTACAGTTATTATACTATTTTTTTGTTTTGTTTATTTTGAGTAATACTTGTCGTATACCGTTATCTACCACAACAGGTCATTTGACCCGGAGAGCATTTTTTGTTTTATAAGCTTATCGAGTCATATTGCTAATCGTATTGTAGTCTGTAAGTTGCACGTTTCTGCAAAGACTGTTGCGTAAAGTAGTTCATTCAAAATAGCTGAGAATAATTTCAAGAAAAGTCTAAGTTCTGAGTCTTGCAGATGGCTTCCAAGTTTTTTTCAATATCCTTGATTCAGCTGGCATAAATGCCTGGATTTTGTACAAGCAAACGACAGGAGAAAACATCTCAAGACAAGATTTGTTACTCAAGCTAGCAGTAGAACTTGGCGCCGATTTTCGAGAAGCCCGTGAACAACCAAAACAAAGAAAAAATACGAAAGGATCGTTACCTAAGTCTACTACAGATTCTTATCTACGTAAGAGATGTCAAATAGGATACTGTAAAGGAAATAAAACCAACAAAATTTGCTCTAAATATAAAAAATATGTTTGCGGAAAATGTACAATGGACACACTTATATGTAAAAAATGCGATGAGTAATGAATTAAAAATTCTATTTTTTTCTTTTGTAATAGAAATGGTCAATTTACTATTCTGTTTTATTATAATAAATTTAATTTTTATTTTTATTTCCTTTCTAACATCCATATTTCATACATTCAAGCATAAAACATAAAGTCGGGTCATTTAACCCGCTGTGGTAGAAATAGGTATGTATTAAGTGTTGGAATGATTAGTGTTAAAATAATACTGAGTTTTGGCAAACGCCTACTCTATTTATAGTTTGTGCGGCTGCCTTCCAGTGTTTTCTCGAAAAATCTGTTAACGTCATAGATCCTGATGTTATAGCTTTCTTCAGTGATTTCCAGAAGCATCCATTGTGGCCTCCTTGTCTTCAAATTTGGTCTCTAAAAATGATCCCAACTGGGCTGTATCACCAATATTTTGTCAAGTTTCTTTTGAAACATCATTATAATATAAGGGACAGTGTTACTTGCAAATATTACAATTCCTAATACAACAGAAAGTAATGTTAATGTATTAAACATCTAGATATAAATAATCTGCCCTATTTTAAGATGAAATTAAGCATTAATTACACAAAATTCGTAACAATATGATTCATGAATATTCGATAAGCTTCCGGTAGGGAAAAATATAAAAGCTGAGATTTCTGGAATCAGGAAAAATAACACTTTTGTGTGTAACATGTCGTCTCCTAGTGAGTACGTGCGGTGTTGTACTTTTTGCTCTGTGTGTCTGTGCATTAAAATGTCAGTGTTAAAAAGCAACTTCATTTATTCCAGTCATCTATCAGATAAATTAAAACCAAGTAAAGATGTCCCCACACCACGTTTGATTTCAGTGGAAATCCTTACATATATATATACATTGAACAAACAAACTATCTCATCCGATTTTTTTAATGCTGTTATTTTCATTTCATTAAATAATTACGAATTGTTTATTCTATTGATAGCATTCTACATCTAAAATATCACGCATAAAACATCTGAACTGTATCTTCCACAAATGCAATTTTTCGTTATTTATAAAATCATATTATACATTTGTGTGTAGTATATTGTAAATCACATTATATGTTGTGAGTAGAGTGCCGTATAATTTTTTCCTTTCGTGCACACAAGAAAAATTGTTTATTTACAGCATTTACTGCTTTTCAAATTCTCTGAAAAACAATAAGAAGCAATTTTTGTAGAAACTTTTCGCCGCCATCAGGAATTTAAAATTATATCTGCCATTGATGTTATTTCCCTCTAAAAATAATATTATTATTCCTATGGGGTAAAAGTCATACAAAACATTTATTTTAGTAAATTTGCATTTTGGACTGATTTAATGCAAAGAGATTAAGAAATCCATTCTATAGTTATATGCGGAAACATGGACTCACTTCGCACCTCACGTGAGAAACAATAAAAGGGAAAATATTTTTGGTTGTCCAATTAAAACTCCTCTTGTACAAAACCTTTTCGTGCAATCCATTGTCCAATAAAGAAATTCGTTGATTTTGATGGGTTTTTTTAAATTTAAACTAAGTTATGGATTACCTTGTTCATTTAACCTGTATTGTACAAACCTGCTAGCGACATTACAGTGACAGAAATGCATTTACGTGTGCTAAAGCTCAGATGCGATTCCGTTCTAATAATCGGACGTTACCAAATGACCTAACAGATAGTAAACAATCGGACTCGATTACGGTATAACCTTGAACTGAATTACGGAGAAGGATTCCTCTCTCGAACATTAGTTCAAAGGGGCTCGTTCGTCATTAACACAAGGAATGGATTAAACACAATTCAAGGAGTAAACTATGAATTTGGTATCGAATCGATTGCCGATCTAAGCAATGACTCGGAATAGTTCCCTCTTAAGCAGGAGTTCTTAAACAGTTGTTTTCCATAAGCCATTTATCGATGAATCTATGAATGTGGATTTCTTTTTAGCTTAACTTTTCCTTTATGATATGAATTCATATAATTAAAAAAAATAAAGGTCTGCAGAAATTAATTATATTATTAAATAATTAGATAAACAAAAATATGGTATGGGATTAAATGTTCACCTTTCTTCGTTCATTAAATGTGAAAATGCATTAGCAATAAATATTTTAATAATGATATGGCGTTCATAAATTTAATACATACGAAATTTCATGGAAAATCAAATGCTATGGTCTTCTAATTGAAACTCTATTCTAATGGGGGAAGGAATTATATTTTTCAAGCTGTGTATTTGAAATGCAATTCTTTTCTCTCTCTCTCTTTATGTTTGTGTTCTTGTTGGCACACTAAGATTCATTACATTATGACACCCGCCCCCACCCAAAGCAATAGATTTTGTGTCTTGCCAGACACAAAATCTTGCCGCATTCATGGCTAATGCTGGAGTATATAAAGCTCATATTCACTGTCTTTCCACAAATAGGGTATTTAACGACATATTGGGAAAATCGGCTCATTTATTAGATTTCGATTAGTGTCAAATTGTTATAAATCAATGCCTGGGAACATCGATTTCAGAAACAGCATGTTTGATGGGTTGCTCATGTACAGCCATTTTGAGTACTTATCGAAACTGATGTATTGATGGTGAAACAAGCGACTGAGACTAGCGGCTTACGACCATGACGCATTGATTCCAGAGCATACTGCAGACTGTTGCCAATTGTTCACCATGACTGAAAGGCTACAACTGCTGATCTCAACAACAGCTACGGTATGTCAACACACAATGTAGCATACCTTGCTGCAAATGGTTCTACGTAAACGGTGGTCGAATTGCGTTCTTGCATTGACGGCACGTCATCACCAAACAGCGCCTGCAATGGGCCATGAAGCATTAGCATTGGTCTATTGAAAAATGGAAGAATATCGATTGGTCTAGCAAATCACATTTTCTGGTCAATCACATTGATTGGTGAATGCGAATACGCCGATTTTCAACGGAAATCCTGGCACTCACGTGCACAGTTAACTAGATACAAAGTGGTGACGGTGAGCGATATTTTCATGGAACACATTAGCACGCACCGTACCCATAGAACAATCCCTAAGATCTCTGCACTATATGAACATCATTGAAGACGACGTGAAGCCCTTCATGGTAACAATGTTCCCGTTGAGTGTGAGGGCGTTCATCAACAGGATAATGTCATAAAAGCCAAATCATCTGGGATGATTCGATTAACATTCTGGTAAATTTTAAGTCATGTCTTGGGCGCCAAATTCAGCTGAATGCAATCGCCGAATTAACAAAAACCCAATCAGCATTTGTGATTCCACCCGGAAAACTGAATACGTGCGTACCAGATACCTTCATACTACCTATCAGCTCTTTTCGAGTCAATGACTCACAGGGTGTTGACGGTTTTGAGGGTGAAGGTGGTCCTACTTGATATCAAACAGATGACCATAATGTAATGTCTCTTCGGTGCGTATTTATAGGCAAAAAAATCACTTGTTTAACCAAGTATATGTAACAATACTTAGAAAACTTGCAACACTATTACACTAGCTACAGCTTGTTCTATTTTATTTTCTATTGTAAGATTTCCATTGAGCTAATAGCATTTTGAATGCATTTAGATTAAGCAACTGCACAACACATCTGAGTAGATTTTTTTATTATTGAATGAAATATTTTAATGTTAATCAGTTGTAAATAAAATATTTCAGTAATTGAAGGTGGTTACAACCATACGAATTTACTCATAATCTATAAACATCGTCCTTAATTCGAAACTGATAATAAGGAGAAGCTGCAAATCTACAAAATATGTCAAATAATGAACATTCGAATTTTAAGAAAACTTCAAAATTTGATTTTAAAAAAATCTTTGTGACTCTTCACTTAAGTAGCAAAAAGGAAAGAAAATACTTCAGGGCAGATTTTATATCTTCTATTTTCTACATTATTTTTTTTTCAGTAACTAAAAAAACCAATGTACTACCTAATCAATTGTCTTGTACATCAAAATTTTCAAAAACTGTCCCCATAGCTGGGAGCAATATTTACCCCAGTAGGAAAACAAACATGTTCCGGATCTGAAAACAAACATAGGATGAGATGAATTACAGAAAGTGGTGTCCCCTTAGCCTTTCGATATAAGTTGACAGATGGGTTGGCGCCGTTTCTATTCCTGAAGTGGGGAAGAACGAGGCTGAAATTAAACGGGGACTTGGGCGCAACCCGTCCAATAAGTCTGTGCCGATAGATGTTGATTTATGATCTGTGAACCCATTCATCACCAACAGCAATTCTGCATAGTTCCGACTCCCAACACGCTCTACTTCGCTCTCGATTGCGTTTCTGGACTGAATTTCTTTTGGACAGGAAGGCTCCGTTTATTAAAATATACCATAACTAGACTTTTTGGTTATCCAAAATCTGCAGAACAAATCAATTTACCTGCAAGAAAATATAGCTTACAATGCATTCGTCTGATTACTTAAGTTGTATTAAATGTTATGAGAATTGTGAATGCTTGGCTCCTTATATTTCAACTAAAAAATACAATACTAAAAAATAAATCTGTGCCCCTTTTCATTAAAATCTGCTTATATTACACAAACTTCTTGAGAACAATCGCCTGTTTAGAAACTAAAATTTAAACCTAAGAGAAATGTATTTAAAAAAATATTCTCGAAAATAATTAAATTCTTTTTTTAGTGTGTTTATGTGAATATTCTATACAGATTCAAATGTAAAGAATATCTTAAAATTATGGTACTAACAATTCATATTAATGTATTGCAAAGAATTATATGGATTTAAGGGGCAGCTAAATATTCTTTTAACTTCGTTTTGTATATATAGGATTAAATGCCTGAAACCATTCATTTCTTGGAATTGATGAAAAAAACGCATTTATAGCCACATCAATCTCTTCTTCTGAATGAAAACGACGCGTCCACGGAAGTTCTTTTTTAGATTAATAAATAACCATAAGTCACACATGGCTAGATCCGGAGAATAAGGTGGATGCTCTATCGCTTTAATTTGTTTTTGCGTAAGAAACTCAGCTGTTAATCCGGCTGTATGGGAAGATGCACTTTCATGGTGAAGCATTAGTCCCCTAACATTAACTTCTTGGAGAATTTCTGGAAGACATTTAGTGGTATACCAGTTTGCTGTTGCTGTCTTCTGTCCTTCCAACTTGATGGCTTTGATGAATCCCGTACTTCTGAAGAAAATGGCATACATTACTTTTTTCATTACTCGTTGGCTCTTCATCATTGTAGGTGTGGGATCATCTTCAAAGACCCATACTTTGCTTTCTTGACGTATTGGAACGTCATAAAATAGCAAGTACGTTTCATCATCCATTGCAATTTTAGAAATGACGTGGTGGCCACCATCATTTGGCAATTTAAGGGATTTTTTTACTGATTCTGACACATTCCTCTTTTTGGTGCTCAGTTAGATTATGGGAAACCCAAAGGCAAACTACTTTTTTCATATGTAATTCTTCATGAATAATTTTGTATATGGCTGCGGATCCAAAAGTTAAAAACTGCTTATCATTTGGTAGGTACAGCGCGATTATCATCCATTAACATTTTTTTCGTATGGCAGGCACATTATCCGGGGTTACTGCAGCCGTGGCCCTTCCTGTGTTTTCTTCATCCTGAAGAGAATTGTGACCACTGCAAAATTCCTTAAACCATCTGAATACAGTAGCACGACAAGGAGATTTATCCCAAAATGCTAATTGAAGCCGTTGATAGCATTCCTCTTGATTTAATCCAGCTTTAAAATCATAGCACGATAATATTCTCGCGTCAATTCCATTTTCTCTTCTATCTAAAATTTATTCTACGCTAAGCAACTTGAAGTAAATCAGTAAAAAGGCGTCTCCGCGGTGTTAAAATACTTTGTATTTTCATACTAAACCGTTAATTTTATTTCATAACTTCTTGTGTGCGCGTATGTCAAAAATTTCAGAGTTACCCTCGTATAACTGTAGTTTATCAAATATTACAATATTAGATATATTTGGCCGATTTGTTACAAATATTTTACTTCATACTGACGCATACGATGCTACAAGAATATATTAGGCAATTAATGGGGTTTCTGAAATAACATTTAAAAAAACACTTTTTTAAAAACTTCTCTTTAGAAATTTAATATTATGTTTGAAGTACCAAGTTATCTTGGTATTGACCTATACATCTAACCCAATAATAGAAAAAGATGTATCAAATATTTCACTTAATTCACTAAATTAATTATGAATTATCTGAATAAAAAGGCTATTGAGGCCTCATCTCTCTTTTGAAAAAAATAACCAAGGATTTTTAAATTTATATCTTCAATTCCAAGTCAATAATTCGTTTTTGGCATTCAAAAATCATATGCAACCCATAAGAGAAAATTTAAAAGACAAATAAACATTTATAGAAAATTAATTTAAAGTGCTTTGTGAGTGTGTGTGTTTCACATGACATTATATCTAAATATCTTAAGATCGTGTAAAATAATTATATATATATATATATATATATATATATATATATATATATATATATATATATATATATATATATATAGCTTCAGTTTTTAGGAACCAGCGAAAAGATTCGAACATAAGAGAAAAATCAATATCCAGTTCAACTTCCGACGCGACATCTTTTTAAGTGCCATCATCATTTCTTACTTTTTCCGAAATTCTCTAGCAATAAACTATCTCGGTTACGGGAGAAAATTCATCATTTTTCATACAGTTTTTCCCGTATCTTTAAAATAGATTTACAGTGCCATGTTTCGCGAATAAAAAGGATTCGATATTAAAACTAATTTACTCTTTGAATACTTTTTAAAAAAACTGTAGCTCTTTTTTGTCACTTTCAGTCCGTAACAGATAATTTTCTTACGGTTTGTCTTTTTAAGAAAGAAATAGTCTCTAAACTTAAGCCAGAATAGAACTTGAACAAGTTGTTTTATAATTTAAAAAATCGAATGCTCTCTTTGGCTGAAATTAAGCTACCAAAAGTTACATGTAATTTAAATATTTTAGGGATATATGATACAAATAAAATGTCATTTCTATTATATATAAATAGTTCTGTAGAGGGTTATACAACTAATTTCGAAGTAAATTTTTACGTTATTTGATGAACGCAGCCCTGAAGTAAAATCGTGATGTATGCGATAGGCATGAATGTACAAAGCAGGAAATGAAGTGAATAGGAGAGGATAAGCAAGACAGCTCAGTGAAAAACAAGGAAAGAAACTTGGAAGGAGGATTCCTAAGCAGAAATCACCAGAAGAGATCCACAAAAGCATCCGAGTCTGCCCTTGAGGAAACTTCAGTTTAGAGATTGAAAGCTAAGTAAATGTTTATTACCATTTTATTTTAATAGAGGTCTACGTATATATAGTTTATTTGGTATTAATTATTCGAAAGTCTAAATAAACGAATTGTATTCTTAACCATTCGGGGCCTTGGGAAGGTACTTTATCTACATGATCTTACAAAATACACTTATAAGAAGCGCAAAACTTATAATATATTGGCTTTGCTATTATAACGATGGGAAGACTAATTCCCGCTTCAATTTTATGCTACTGTAATCAGCGGTTATGACATCTGTAAATCGGACAAAAAAAGATGGTACTAAATAAAAAGTATCTAGCCCAAAATCTGTCACTGTATAGAATTATGTCAAGGAGGTGCGGGTAAGCTGATAAAGAAAGAAAAGTGCAAATAAGAAGACCTGTAAAATGACGGCATCCAAATTTTTTATTTTCTTATTGACCTTGCCATCATAAAATAGTTTCATACTATGGCAAGTGAACAAAAGAAAGCAAGAAATTTGAACCAGCTAACGTTCCGTATAGCATTAGCTCGTCAGCTAATAGACGGATATTCACAAAAAAATGAAAGGACGTTCTGCTAGCTTCAAACAAAATAGTGTGTGTAGTTCGAATGATATATGCGCTTAGCCAGTGTGGTAAATCATATGCAAAATGATTTCCAACTATTGACTATGTAGGAAATGTAGCGAAAGGGACCACAAAAGAACCCCGCTACATGTATACAAAGTGTGATAATGCTCCTTATTGCATTGCAACATGCTTCTCATCTTTTATGGCAAATAAACACCATTCAATTCAATTTTCTTCCATGATGGTGAATGGTTCATGCAAAGTATTCTTCCCACCTAATTTAAATGTAAACATAAATTTGGCAAAATATAATACATTTCCTTAAATGCTTTATTGCTTAAGGTATTTAGTTAAGAAGAGTATCTTTTTTTACGTGTGTGATTTTCTATTTTCATACGAAGTTGAACTTATCTGAGTTACTTGGCAGGTATATAAACTTTTCATAAAATTCAATTTTTAATATTTGTTAACAAACAAAAATAAAAAAATCATGCCGCACTATTATTATTTCTCAGAGACAAAAAAAAAAAAAGACGAAGCTTGATCTCTGACTGCAGGTAAATGATAAATATTTTCAGTAAGAGAATTATTTTGCGTTTTCATCATTCTTAATGCTTCTTAAAAAGTTGTTTTATTTTCACTTCGTGACACTAAATAACTTCAAAAAATGTCAACATGTTTTTCGTATTTCTTCCATTTTTCATCTCTGGAGGAATTGGCAAAGCTGCAGCGAATTTTGCGCCATTCAGGGTACCCCCATCAATTTTCTGTGAGATTGTTTGGCTTTTACCTTTCACTAGGTATTTTTGCTACTGCCTTCGATGGCGAGATTGAAACTATTGCAGTGGTCGGAAGTACTTATCATTAAGAAGATTTGAGTTCAACAGGGCCGTAATCTCCGACTCTAAATCTGAATCACAAGCTTTATTTTAAAATTACGTCTGTAATTCACAAAATTTTTAAAATGCAGATCGTTCTTAAGATTTTCCTCATAAAATTTCTTTTCCGGTTAATCCGGCTCATTGTGACATTGCTGGGAAGGTGCAAACTGACTTTCTTTCTAGAAAGAGCCCGCGCGATTCAAAGACCCATGAGAATTTCAACCTTTAATTCCTTAAGGCTTCTTAATAATATGGCCCCTTTAAGTATAATTTTAAAAATGGAAGCTGCGGAGTCGAAAAGACAAAAACTGGGGATCTTGAACGAGAACCCGTCTGGTTTAATGAGGCTCCTAGAAAATCTGTAGATCGTTTTTAGACGACAGCACATGACTGTTTGAGATCTCATCTCTACAGAGGTGGTATCGCCGACTCGATGTAGGACTGTATTCACGGTAGTTCTGGTCGGCCCTATGACCACTGAACATTTGGATCAGTAGTGCCCTGCATCAATGTCTTAATTCTATAGAAGAAAAATTGGAAACATTTGCACTAATGGCATAGGTGATATTATAGTGTGCGGCATGTGTAATAATAAATTCATTTTCATCTGTATCTGCGTTGTTGAATATCTTACCAATTTTTTTTTTAATTTTTCTGTTACCAGGTATATTTTTATGCTTGAGTGCTTGCGCTTAGTCATTTCCCAATTCAAAAAATCGAAACATTTTTTTAGGTATCCGACTACTTTTGGAATAGTGAAAACTCATAAATGGATAATTTTCATGATATTTAGTGTCGCGGATTAAAAATACATATATACATTGTTTTAAGGACATTTTGACAAAGAAAAAACTATTTAATACAATATTTTGGCAAAAAGTAACTTAGAATAACCTTTTTTCTAAATGTTCTCCTTTTATAAATACTTCTAAAGTATCATATGTGTGTGTGTGTGCGCGTGTGTGTGTGTGTATGCGTGCGTGTGTGTGTGTGTGTGTGTGTGTGTGTGTGTGTGGTGTGTGTGTGTGTGTGTGTGTGTGTGTGTGTGTGTGTGTGTGTGTGTGTGTGTGTGTGTGTGTGTGTGTGTGTGTGTGTGTGTGTGTGTGTGTGTGTGTGTGTGTGTGTGTGTGTGTGTGTGTGTGTGTGTGTGTGTGTGTGTGTGTGTGTGTGTGTGTGTGTGTGTGTGTGTGTGTGTGTGTGTGTGTGTGTGTGTGTGTGTGTGTGTGTGTGTGTGTGTGTGTGTGTGTGTGTGTGTGTGTGTGTGTGTGTGTGTGTGTGTGTGTGTGTGTGTGTGTGTGTGTGTGTGTGTGTGTGTGTGTGTGTGTGTGTGTGTGTGTGTGTGTGTGTGTGTGTGTGCTTATATAAAGTAAAGACTTCTCAGAGTTTAAACTATTTTTTAAAATTCACATTATTTTCAGAGTTACAACCAATTAGAAATAATAGTATTATCGACGGTTTTTTAAAATTTCTCCATTATGTTGTCGTAAAACATGGATAAACCCACTTCTAAGTTATATATTTAAAAATTTACAATTTGAACTTACTCTGTACGAGGTCTGAGCTATATACAAGGCAAAATATTATTATAAATAAACCATTTTTTCACAAAAGGAGAATATTATTTTGAAAATCAGTCATTCTATGTTCATTCTTTGTCAAATATTGTACTTAAATATTTTTATTTCAATAATATTTTAAAACAATTTATATACATTTTCTAATCTAAAGTGACACTAAATATCATAAATATTATCAGTTATACGCTTTTTAAAAAAGCATGGACGAGCATGGCTAGGTGCATGGCTAGTTTAAATAGAAGCAAGATGCACTCATTTTAGTTTCTTATTAAATGTACTTGTCCTCATTTGTACTTTTTCTTCGGTAACAATGATTTCCGTAGATGTAATGACTGCAAAATAACCATAAAAAATAGAAAATATTTAGCATTAAAAGACATATAACAAATATTATAAAGCTTTTATTCATTTTCTTTTTGCTGTCGAAAAAAAATTTAATTGTGTAAATTATGCATTAATGGAGCAAAAAAATAAACATTGTCTGAAGAATACCACTCCCCTCTTTTTTCTTGAAAATTGAGTGTAATATCCTCGGTTTTAATTAAGAAAAAAATTAATATAAAGGGAATCTAACAATTAATTATATAAGTCCTTAAAGTTTTTGATAAGTTTATTCAAAATAAAAAAATTATATATATCACTTTAAGTAGCAACAATAAAGAAGACTATTTTAGATAAAGCAAAATTCTTTGTTCTCGTGACTTCAATGGAAATTTAAATAAAATTTTTAAAATTATTTTATACATTCATTGGTTTTCATAATTAAAAACCATACTATTTTCAGAATGGCGTACATTAGTAATTTCTCTTATTTCTACAAAAGCTTCCAAAAGTAAAACCAAAGCTGGTTTTTTCCAGTTTTCAGTAAGAGAAAACGTGTAAGTGGACATTTTTGAAAACGAAGAAGTTTTGGAAACGTTTGACCCCATCATCAAAGGTTTGACTCAATGGCAGAGATCCTTTAGATTCGCTTTAAGACTTACACAAAAGAAATAAAAATCAAATAATAATCATTTCAATAGAATAAGTAAGGATTTCAAGAAAGGACAGAGATTCCACCGAAGCCTCTTTTCTTCTGCTAAAAGAAAGATGAATACAACATCAGAAAGCAAAATTCTAATTATATCTTTTAATATCTCTTTAAACCCTTTATCTTTCGATCCATATTATTTTTTATCTTCAACTAGAATATTAAGCAGTTACACTAATCTCTGAACTATCTGCAAAAAGTCATTTTATCTTGCATTTCAACTGCGTCTTTACTTTGATTTATTTTTCATAATAAAATAAACCCCACTTTTCAGGTTTATCTTTTCACAATATAATATAATAAAATCAATAAATCTCAATATTATTATATGAATCTAATTCATACCCAAAAAATGCTTTACAAAATGTTTTATCCTTTTGTTTTATGAAAGACACATTCGTTGAAGTCTTTTAAAAATCCTTATTTTGTTTAATATATTAACTATATAAGATTACTTTATCTTCTTTTTGTATAAAAACAAAATGCTTCTACTTTTATCATGTCTAGATAACAGGTTTTCAACCTAATTTTTTCTTAAAAATTTAAGTATTCAAAATGTCTTGAAGAGGTTTTAATAAGAACTGCACGAAATCTGGCAATGCCAGTATTATTTTCAACTTTCTTTTTCGCTTTGAGAATCAATTGAGTTAAAATATTTCCGTCTCTGATACATTGAAAAAGGTTAGCTTACTGGCAATAGTGGAGAATGATTTATTTTTCAATAGTAGAGAGGTTTTTTAAAATGTAACACATTAGGACGGACACACATCATAAGATCATTTCAAATTCTATTTTTTAAAATTCTCAATTTATCATGAACATTGATTTTTAAACATACATTTTGAGTTAAAATTAATTAAATAATATAGTATAAGGATATATAACTCAGAGTCCAAAAGTTATTCGAAATCGTATTAAATTATGTGACATATGCTTTGTAGAAAATGGCGCATTTTCTTTTCAAAATGATTTCAGTTTTGCTGCCCTTTTTTTTACTAATGTCCTTTTTGACATTGAATGCCCTTGTACCCTTTGGTCTGTAAAGACTGAGGAGTATTTCACAGTAGTTTCTGGAATCCATAATCCCTAGAGAGCTCTTATGAGACCTGAGCTGTTTTCTTGGCCACTTTATCTTAATCGCATTTATGTCATTGAGAATGACACCGATGCTGATCTTATTTGGGAGTATTTTTTGTTTGTCAGTATATTAGTAAATTTCACGAAATTACAGAAATGAAAATTCTAGAAAATCCAATTTTTCTTACAGTGCACTATTTAGATTTTGTATAAATTCGATGTTAGAATACATTTATTTAAGAGGAAAGAACATTGAAAAGAAATTCCAGTGACTTAAAAGAAATTAATTTCTGCTTAAGTGCAAGAGGTTAAACATAAACAATCATCTCTCATTTAGCTTTAAGCAAATATAGATTAATAGAAAGAATGTAAGTATAATTTCATACTTTATGACAGGATGTTAGAAATAGAACATAATCAGTTTAAATTTTATCATGAGAAATTAATGGCTAAGTTGAATCTTAATATCATGTTGATTATCTATAAAATACAATACAAATGCTTTCTATAATAAAATATCTTATCATTTTCACAAAGAATAAACATCTACATAAATTATTTTTAAAAAAAGAGGAGACTGTTATTAATATTAAATATTACTCCATTGTTTATTCTATATATATACTTCTTCACTTTTATTTTATATTAATATATATATATATATATATATACACTATATATTGGCATTAGGGAATGATATTGAAAAAAGGATATAATGACAACAACATACGTAAATCTTTGTTGTGGAATGGCCAATCATGTATGAAACTAGAATAACAAACAATGAGCGAAAATCATACGGAGGTTAACTACCAAGGCAGAGAATTCAAAAGATTCTGATATAATAATGATCAATTAATGAAACATCTAAGATAATACAAAGTGTTTCCTAAACTCTATGGCATATATTAGATAACCGAATCCAACCAAACAAGAACAGGTCAGGTCAAACAGTAAAATGCTGCAGTGTGCTCCCCGGTGTTGAAAGCAATTAAAGCGCTATTCACAGAAGTCACCACATGCTATGAACCATCAACGAGATGGTTGTGCAGAATCAGAAGAACTAGATGCATTTCATGGAGCTGCGGGAAGCGAAATCAACACAAGAAAAGCTCAAAGATTGTAACAAAAGAGTATTTTCCAACTAGACGTTAGCACGCAATGCAATAAGCTTTTCAATGATTACCGCTGTTCTGCGAGTTTAAACGAGACTGCTGGATAATGGCTGTGGAAGGTGTACTAATGTCATTTATAACGGAAAACATTGTGCAGCGTATCAGAGAACTCTCTGAAAATAGTGCATGAGCAATAGCACTTCGTAATGTCCAGTCGACTGCTGCATGATGAACTGACTGTGAGAGGAAGAAATACACACAATAAGATGAGAGTTGAAGACCTAATACCTTTCAAATAACCGTCCATGTACATGGAATTTGTCACGCTATTTCAGGAATCAGATTTTCTGCACGTGTTTAATTTACTGACGAATGCACATTCGTGCAAGAGAACTTTCTATATCTATAACTATCAATATCCATAACAATCTACGTCGGGGCTAAGCACTTCATATTTCCGGATAAAGAGGCTCTTATCCGGAACCGTATATGATCTCTCATTGTGCGCCGTACTCGATGCTGAGTCATAGAGGTGGCAATGATAACTTGTGTTTTGTAAAGAGGTGATTTCTAGAACGCTATTAAACCCTGTTCAACAGACATAATGCACACAATGTCTGTGATTCCAACTTTATACCATCTATTACGGTACGTATGCGTGAAAAGCCTTAGATAACATCTATCCAGAACGATAGTTGGTTGTAGTATTGATCCTGTCAATTGACTGACCTATTCAATCAATAATGGCTCTTGTCCGTATTTTGTATATAGATTCAGAGATGAAATGTTTCATTCTCTGTGGAGATCTAATTCAATGAATACCTTATTTCCCATTATTTATAACTGCTGGCGCAGCGCGAGAAATACCTGGTGTGTTCATCAATGTGCTGTAGTCACTCCATTGACGGTGATCCAGTAGTCAACCAAAATTTTGAGTGGTTGCTATGATAGGGGATTTGATTTGATTTTTTTAAGTGAAGCTTTTTTTAATTTTATTTGTATCCTTTCATTCCATCTCTGTCTGTCTCGTTCTCCTCATTTCCCAAATCGGAACATATCGTCATTTGTGTTCTAACTATGAATTCTTGCCTATTTGTGTCCTACTACCACGCATGTACCATGAGGTTTAAGAACACTCTGCATATATATTTTTCATCCCAATTATCAACTACGATTACATATCAACGTTTTATATCACTTTATAAATCTATTGTATTCATTTAAACGAAAATATGCTTTAATTTTTTTTCCCTTATAGAAGAGAATTTTTGTAATGAGTTGCTTTCCTTTCTAGTTTGCACTATTAAAATTTCCTTTTACTGTTGTACATAATTAACGAGGAAACTTATAAAACTAACTCAGTGTTTTCAATTTCTGTAGTGACATCTGAAACTAATACAATAATAGAGAAAATTATGTGACCACAACAATCTAACACAGACAAACAGGCACATTTTCACGATAACTCTTCAAAACCTGTTGTCGACCTTAAAATAAATTCTGTGGGCTTAAAAAGTAACTTTCTTCAGATTTGAATGGTATTTAATTTTGCTTTATCAAATCATTGAACTAACTAGGAAGTAAAATGTATTCTAGCTTCTGACTGTAGAACTCAATGACTTCCAAGAATAATTGGTTGTTTCAGTAAAATATGAAAATGTAGTATTTATATAGGGTATTTTTCGTGAAATAAAATACAGAGCAGCGTCATATTTTGCTGCTTTTGTTTTTACACAATTCAACGATGATTTAACACAATCATTATTTAAGAACATAACAACTTTTAAGGTTCAAGGTTTAATTATATTTTTCCTACAATAATAGCTTTTCCAACTCTCGTTGCTAATTCCTTCTATGTTAAGCTTGCAGAGAATTTTAAGCGTTTTACTGTGGTTCTGTTAATAATAAACTAGTTTGGGGAATTTGTAGAAACAAAAGATTTGTAAGCCTACAAGGTATTAGTAGTGTGAATTCATAAATTGCTAAAAATGGAGCTTAGCTTAAATATATACCAGAAAAGAATTTCAGGAGATTTATTCAACAACTGGGCTTTATTTAACATTTTTAAGAATGTAGCGAAAATTACAGAAGAAAACAAGAACATCTGGTAAAACGAATTCAGAGTTTATATAAAGCAAATGAAATGAAAAAGAATTTCAAGAATCACTCTGTTTTAAATTAAATGAAACATTTTAAATATATAAAAGGCACTCAGTTGTTGGAGCCATTTTTTATACAACGTTTTAAATGTTTTTTACTCAACAAAATTCTGAAATCTTTCATTTTAAATTTGCTGAAAGATATTAAAATATTAATCACACATATCAAAATATTCATTTACATTTCTTATTTATTAATATACAATGATCCGGGGGTAATAAAATGTATAAATATCTATTTTTTTTCGGATTATACATTCAACAGAGGGCATTTAATTACAGAGGATAAATTATGAAATAACATCTATTTTTGTAATTTTATGCCCAGTAGTATTAAATTTGTAGAATTATGACTTTCTTTTACTCCAGTTTTGAGGTTGTTAACTCATTCTTCCTTTTTCTCTCTTCATAAAAATATCTAGAATCACACAGTTTGGGGCTGTAAAGATCGTTTTATTTTAACGGTGTCTGAGGTCTATATTGAAACTCCTTAACGAACTTAACTTTTTATGTTAGAAGAAAAATGCATTCTCTCTCTCTCAACTTTTATAAAATATTCAAAATTAATACACAAAGACCATTTTTGGAAGCCTAAAATTTTGAATAATTTATGTAATTTCAAATTTTTTTAAGAAACCAGACTTACATAGAACATAAATAAAGAACTTAAAAATACTTACTCTGTTTAACTAAACAATATCCCAGATTATCCAGCTAGAGACGTAATACAAAGAAAAATTCTGCTTGAAGAAAATACAATAAATTATAGAAATTTGCAGAAAACAGAAAGATTATGCTGTTGCAACTAGATAGACTTTAAGTTATTCTAAGTCTAAATCCTTGTACTCCACGTTAAATCCGGTTAATACTTTAAAAGGTAGTAACCAGCAGCTTACCACATTTTAGGAGAGTAGGGTGATACAATCTCTGCATATATATATATATATATATATACCATCAACTTTAACCAGGAGCTAAATGATTTCATTAAACTTATTAAGTTAAAAAATAAGCACTATTATCTAGCTCTGTGCAGTAGTATATTCACCAACATTTACATGTAATCCTTATTCAGGGTTTTACCGAGTCAAATCTTTACATGGAAAAATAACGGTTTATCAAAAAAAAATTCACACTCCTTTTTTAAATCTAAGAGACGTGTATTTCTTAAGCACATATGTGTGTTGACTTGTACAATGAAATGGAATAAGGCGTAGTACCAAATCTTTAGAGAACAAACGGCTCGTACTTTATCCTTGAAAACTTTTTTGCTTTATTTTTAACACATTAAAACTTTTTCTCCGTTTTCTAAAACAAAATCGATTTAAAATAGTTTTCAAGAGTACCAGAAATCAAAAATTCTTTATTAACTTTTGAAAAAAAAGAAAATGTATAAAACCGATGTTATACATTTATAACAAGTTTTACTCAACATGTATATTAATGAGAAAATATATATAATTTTATTAAAACAATAAAGAGTATAATCTTCCTGTTACAAAAAAATGCCTAAGAAATAGATGATTCACTATTCATTTTGACAAAAGTAGAACTAAAAAATTAGTGTAAAAAGGGTTAAAGAATAAGAAAATACTTATTTCTCTCTCTGTATCACATGCAAATTGATAATTAAAGCATTTAAAAACTCATTTAAAAAAGAGGTATATAGTTTTCAAACTGTTGTAAGGTAACCGACTAGGTTAAAGAGAGATTTTTTAGGTGTTTGATGTTAGGACATTGAAAAAACATAATTATAGAGGAAAAAAGGAATACTGTGTAAAACTAGAGAGTTTCTTAAGTTTTTATTTTTTTTTTATTATTATTATTATTTTATAGAATTTACTTTATCTAACTTATAAGAATATTTTTGTATTGTGTTTTTTGGAGAAAGAAATTTTCCCGATAATTTGTACACGAAAAACGGGATATCTCCCAAGACAATCCAATCAAATTCAATGGAATTTATAACATATATGTTATGAACTCTAGAGTGTAACAAACCGCAGGTTTTAAGATAGTTATATTTAATCCCATTTTGCAGCCATTTTTAGTATATAACATAAAGTAATTTTCACGAAAAATCATTAACACCCAAAATTTAAATGCTTGCAAATATTCATTTCTTAAAATATTTTTTATCTTGTCAGTTTGACACTTCGGATGGATCAATAAATATATCAATGAAATTAAAATTGCATTATGTCCAAAGCATTTTTATTTATCATGTTTTTCTTAACTTTGAAAATGTTGCTAAAATTTCATAAAAATAATATTTTGTTCAAAACCAAAGGGTGATACATAATATTTAGTTAATATAGTTATGACTCTCTAAACCCATTTATGTTTTTAAACAACCAAATTGCTACCAATCAATTTTTGAAAAATATAACCTAGTCGAGGATACATAAGACCTCGGCTCCGAATAATGTATCCCGCAAAAATTTTTATACTGCTGTCGAGGAAACAATTTTCGAAGATAATAAAGTTTTAGTTCTTTAACTACACACTATATATAATATACTATATAATAACTATACTTTTAAATTTGCTGAAAAGATATTAAAATATTAATCACACATATCAAAATGTTTTTTTACATTTCTAATTTATTAATAATCCGGGGGAAATAAAATGTATAAATATCCTTTTTTTTTTCGGTTATACATTCCAACAGAGGGCATTTTTTACAGAGGATAAATTATGAAATAACATCTATTTTCTTAATTTTATACTTATTATTATTAAATTTGTAGAATTATGACTTTTCTTTTACTCCAGTTTTGAGTTGAAACTCTTCTTCCTTTTCTCTTCATAAAAATATTAGAATCACACAGTTTTGGGAAAACAAGATCTTTTTTATTTTAACAGTGTCTGAGGTCTATTGAAACTCCTTAACGAACCTTTTAATGTTAGAAGAAAAAATGCACATTCTCTCTCTCTCAATTTTTATAAAATATTAAAAATTAATACAAAAAGACCTTTTTGGGACGTTTAAAAAAAATTTTGAATAATTTATGAAATTAAATTTTTTTAAGAAACCAGACTTCCCAAGACATAAATAAAAAATAAAATCCCTTTACTCTTTTAACAAACAATATCCCAGATTATCGAGAGACTAATAAAAAAAGAAAAATTCTGCTTGAAAAAAATAGAATAAATTATAAAAATTTGCAGAAAAAGAAAGATTATGCTGTTCAACTAGATAATCTTTGTTATTCTAAGTCTAAACCTTGTACCCCACGTTAAATCCGGTTAATTTTTAAAAAGGAAAACAAAGTTTCCCTTTTTGGGAAGAAAGGGTGATACAATCTCTGCATATATATATATATAAAATTTATATATATATATATATATATATAAAAAACCATCAATTTTTATCAAGAACTAAATGATTTCATTAACTTATTAATTTAAAAAAATAAACTATTATTACCTTTGCAGTGTATTTTCACCAACATTTACATGTAATCCTTATTCAGGGTTTTACCGAGTCAAATTTTACATGTAGAAATAACGGTTTTTTCAAAAAATTCACCTCCTTTTTTAAGGCGATTTCTTAAGCCAGTGCTTCAAACTTTCAATACTAGCGCCCCTTTTCAATCACAATTTTATCGCGCCCCCTTATACATTAATAAATTACTGAATGCAATAATAATGCACTTTGACGCTAAAGCTACAATAAAGATCTTAATTATAAACCGTACAAATTAATAACTTAAGTATTAAATTTTTTATAAGTTACTTTTAAGCAAAAAAAATTAAGTAATAGGATAATTATGATGTTATTTTTTCCTTTTCTAATTTTTTAAAAAGGGAAAATATTGAAAAAAGCGGTGGCGCTTAGAAGACAAAATATAATATCAGCAAATATAGAAAAAAAGCTGAGGGTCAATTTCTAAAAACTTTGCCTCCAAGACAAGCCCATGGGAAATCGTTAATTTATTAAACTTGTTCTTAATTCATGTTTAAAAAAAAAGTATTGAATTTTTTTAAAATTTTACTCTTAAATAATATATATTTTAAGTAAATTACTTTTAAGTAATAGGTTAATTATGTTATTTTTTTTTTT
This sequence comes from Trichonephila inaurata madagascariensis, assembly GCA_019973955.1. Lineage (NCBI taxonomy): Eukaryota > Metazoa > Arthropoda > Arachnida > Araneae > Nephilidae > Trichonephila > Trichonephila inaurata. The sequence goes on from BMAV01001521.1 coordinate 31,079, forward strand.
CTCTAATTTTTTTAAATTGAATCAGATTGAGAAATAATATTTAATTAAAGATTTATTTCCTTCAAGATCCATTTCAAAAAAGTAAAAAATGTAAAAAAATAGCCCCAATCTATTGCTTTTTTATCATATCCATTACATCTGGATTCCGCGAACGTTCATGTGAGTCTAGGCAACCCAACAGACGTCTGCATAAAACATGTAAAATGCTGACCCGTCAATTCTAGTCAGTCTTGGCCAATCGATTAGCTCCCGAATCTCTTGAAGTACATTTCATAATTCACGCGTTAATTGTAATTCACGGTTTTATTTTACGGCAGTGGATTAAAAAAAAATCATGATATATTTTTAAATCACAGCGAGCATTTGACGTAATAAACATCAACAAGTACACAGACGGGGGGCAAATTGATACAAGTTACGTGGGTTAGAGATCCATTTAAAATTTTTAGAAGGGATCTCAATCCGAAAAAAAATATCTTTATAGATTTCACTTCGGGGTGAAATTAAAGGGCAATTTTGTAATAAATCACTTTTGAATTTGGATAGAGGGGGATGCTGAATTTTCTAAAAACAAAATATTTCGTATACTATTACCATTTTAACATAATACCTTTTTGAATCCCGATTTTCTGCAATGACTATTTTTAAGACAAAATATAGATCTGAGCTAAATATCAAAAAAAAAAAAATCTGAGTGTCAATTTCAATTTTTTGCCTTCCTTTGAAAAAATTTTTCTCTCAAGCAAAGCCCTGGAAGTCACTGATAATTATTAAACTTGTTCTTATACTGGCTAAGTACCCACCTTAACACAAGTTTATTTTTTTAAAAAAAGATAATACATTATTCTTGATATAATAACTTAATTGTGAAGTAAAAAACAGGTGCATGACAATGTATACAAAAGTGTAAAAAAGTTTATTGAAATGAATAATTAATTATAAACGGTTTTGAATGAACTGTAATTTTAAGCCTCGCAAATTAGAAGAATAAATGTTAAGTAATAAAAAAGAATATAAAATTTAATGAATAACAATTGTCTTATTTTTTAATATTTAAAGCGGAAAAACCCGATTAGGTGTGCACTCGATATTAACAATTATGTTTCCCCCCTTTTTTTTTTTTTATAAAAAAAAAAACACAATTTCAGTGAATAATTTAACTAAAGAAAATATACTTACCTATTTCAAGGATTTTTCTATTTGTCTTTTTTTGAGCAAATACCAAAAATTTAACTAAATTGTTCCAAATGTGGGGACCAATAAAGGACACAAATCACAGACACTTTTTTGGAAATTTGAAGCTCACGGGTTTGTGTTCTACAATAATAACTGCATATAATAACCTTCTAAATTACAACAGAATGTTTATAGTTAAGTAATTTTAATCACTTTCGTCATAAAAGCTCCAAAACAGTCAGCACAAGATCTCAGTAGTCAGGGCTTAGTAATACACATACGTACCAACAATGAATTCTACTTTCAGCATCGCGAAAATTCATTAAAAGCATACAATCAATGATTTACTAGCTGGTAGGATAGAAGAAGATGGGAAAAGCTTATCTAGTATTGGTTTGTATTAATGAGTTAATCTACAAACTCGTCTACGATAGGAAAGGCCGCAGATATTTGCTCCGCGTTCAGGCTTTTCCATCGTTATCATGAATACTGGACATCATCTTTAAGACCTTAAGAGCTCAAAACGTCGCTTATTTTTCCATCTGTAATCATGTCAGAGATGTCACAGGATAATTTTCGTGAAGACAGCAAATGCGGCTTTACTCTGCACTAATTATTGTTGCACAAAGTAATCTATGAATCACGAAGCTTTTCTCTCAAAGCCTTTCCTATTTACATGGGACGTATTCGTGTCTAATAACAAATGCTAGAATCCAAAGGTGGGCTCCATATAATGAAAAATTGAATAAGCATCAAGAAATTATTACTTAAGTATACCTAAAGTAGTAATTCCTTGACACTTATATTCAATTTGATGCCTATGTTGTAATGGTGAATTAATTTTTCTCGCCAGTTTGTCATCTAATTTTCTGCAAAATATCTCAAACTAACAAAGAAACAAATCTATGCTAATGTAACTATGACAAATGATTTATATGAATTGTTTCCTCCGAAATTATCGAGATATGTTAAAAGTGTTTGCTTTAAAAAAATTAAAATAAGTTATAGTATTGTACCAAAAATTCTTAATGGTGCAAATGCCGCTGTTTTGATTTTAAGTGTAATTTCTCTTTTCTGTAGTAAGATAAGTTTTATGTGAAATAATTTAAATCAATTCAAAGTCTATTTGTCAGAAAATAATACACAGAGCTTATTATTTTCACTTTTAAAATAAAATTTACCCCACTATAACAATTATTTATATTAATACCCTAACCATCTCTCTCTCTCTCTCTCTCTCTCTCACGCACTCACTCTCACTAATTCACTTTCACTCCCTCACTCTCACTCACACTCATTCACTCTCACTCTCTTTAACACACTCACACTCATTCACTCTCACTCACTCACTCACACTCATTCACTCTCACTCACTCTAATTCACTCACTCTCTTACTCACTCACTCTCTTATAGAACGCATTTACATTATTTATAAATGCAGATCTAAAATTGAAAATTTCATCAATTTTAGCTTCACGCTGTCTAACAAGAATGCGAAAACAAATTCGTTTCATATATTTTTTTAGGTAATAAATAAAATTTCATGAAAATTCAATTGCTCCAATGTGCACAAGGCGATAAAATTGGATAACTGCTCTTTTCCCCCTAAGTCAATTCATTGGTCTATAACTTAAGTTTTAAAGATTTCATCTCACACACATCTAGAATTCTTTCACACTTACGACAGTCAACGATACCGGAAATACTATCCCATTCCCCATGGCATCAATGAAAATCGAATCACAGTTAAATAAAAATAAAACTACTTCTTAAAATATGAGCAAGAAAGCCCCCTTTGCACATTATTATTCTTTTCCCAACAGCCCCTCCCTCATGTTCTTTCTATGCTCTCCCTAGCCATTCACTCCCATGCCAGAAAACTGACGATATGTGTATTGGGTGGATTTAGTGCTAAAAAGCAATGTACGTGCTCGTGATATACTGAAAATATCAAGGGGAAATTCTTTTCCATGTGGCATGCCTGAGGTAGTGGGATATCTGAGACATTAAATAACTTCTGTCCGCTCACACCTTATCCACCACCCGACAGTCTCCCTTTTCTTTAACAGTTAACTCGGAACACGTGCATTACGTAATAATAACGGAGGTACAGTATGACAAAAAGGTTCTTCTGTCTTGCTGACTTTTTTTTTCTCGCACTCTTGTTTTTCTGTCTCATCCCACTACCATTGCCATTTGAAATAGAGATAATTTTCCGGGGTGTCAGTTTGATAAATAAGGCAGGTCCCTCCCCTCTCCCGACAACAGGGTTATTAAGTACCCCGACAGTAGAAGTAAAGTGTTAGGTTTGTTTATCTCGGTGATAAACAAAAATAAATAATAAAATAATTTGTGATGTAATAAATCTGCATTAGTGATGTGTAAAATCACGTGCGTCTTCAAGGCTGTTTTCGGTTAATGTTAAAGGTGGGATGACCCGAATTTGGAGCATTTTTCAGATATAAAAAGAAATGAAAAATTAATATAATATTCTGGCTTCACTATCCTTTAGAGAAGCATTTTTTATCATACTTCCATTTTTAACTGAGTTGATTCCTTTTCTGGTATAAAATGTGTTTCACATTTTATCTATATCATGTGTTAAATGGGCTTTGCCTTCACGTATTAAAACAAAAGTATTCACGGAATATTTTGAAACTTTTAAAAACACCATATTGTTAACTGAGGTACGAGTTATAATATTGCCAATTTTCATGGAAATAGGGTCATTTTTCTGTCTGAAAATGTGCTTCGCGTTTAGTTAGAGCTCTCGTACTTTTACTGAAGACATCCTTAATTTAATAACATGCATTCTGTGTTGTTGTTTTCAATCTAGCTCAAGCTTTTTTACATTACATAAGAAATTTGAGTCTTTATAGGACTAAATGAAGCTTTATGAAATTCATCGTTATTATTATTTCTGTCTTATAAATTTCTCCTACTCATAATTGATCAAATTCGAATGCATCAAAAATAAAGCCATATCTGACTAGGAAAAAGACTGTTTCTGTTTTCAATACTACCATATTTACTCGCATCTAAGCCGCACTTTTTTTTCCACTGTTAATGCTACTGAAAATCTGGCGTGGTTTAGAATAGAAGCGGAAAAAAAATGTTGGATGGGGTATTTAGAGCAATTACGAGTTCATGTATGTATTTAAAAGTTTATAATGCTGAGATGAAATAATTCATTGTTCTTTTCTTATTAGTTTTTATTTTAAATTTACTTTAATTTCGTAAAATTTGATATCGATAAACCCTTTTACACTATTTTTCATTTTTCACAAAAATTTGTTGAGAATTTGGGGTGTGGCTTAGAATCAATAGAGGCTTAGATTCGAATAAATAAGGTATTTTGTTCGCACCTACTTGATATTACATTGTAATTTATCCTAACTAATGCTTAAGAGGCTTTGCCCCCCTGGAATGTCCGTTGTGACCCACTATAGGAATGGGAGAAAGTCGAAAAAAAGTGTAAACACATAAACCAGAAACATTTCAATGTCCATCTAAACACGAGGAAAAAAGAATCCAGATGCTGTCGTAGGCCCATATTTATGCCTTCATATACCCCCATTTTTTCACGTCATAGACCCCTTGTAATTCGTCGTCGACCCCTGGGAGTCCATATAGACCACTTGAGTAATCACTGGTATAAATGTTCGATGCTCGTCGGTGCCGCTCTATAATAGAGCCTCTGTCTATAAATTATTAATTTGGTATTTGGTGGTAGGGAGGAACAAAAGTAAATTGCTCTTGCTCTCGAAAATAAAAATAAATTTGATATGGCATTTCGGGTATTTTATTTCTGATTTGCACTTTTTTACTGGTTTATTATTTCATTACTATTTTGAGTGTAAGCATCTTTTTCTATCTGTTATCTTCAACGAGGAGTGGGGGCCCCGTAGAACCCCAGGGGCCCTGGGCTGCAGCCCATACGTAGATCCAGTAGCGCACACAGGAATTTTTCTAAGGGGGTCCGGGGTTGAAAGTTCACCATTCTTGTATCATGCTATTTTTGATTTGGTCGATTTTCAGTAACAAAACACAGTAAAAAACTAATTATTGAATAACAATTAGCATTAATTAATAAAATTAATCATTAATAACAAATATTTAATTAAATTTTACGTATTATACACTTAAAATTATAACCAATCGGAAAAAAATCAAGGGCTTTGGGGGGTCCGGACCCCCTTGTGTGCGCCACTGCATAGATCCGGCCTTGAATGACAGCACAGATTAATATGGACTTTGTGAACCACCCTGTGCCATTTACTACAAAGCCCTCAACAAGTCTAGTGCGTGTTGGAATTGATGCATGTAAATCAATAATTAATTCTATCTTACGTTACAAAGACTATGATTTCCATCAATAGCGCACACAGGAATTTTTCAAGGGGGTTGTCTAGGGTTAAAAGTCAACCATTCTTGTATCATGCTCCTTTTGATTTTGTTGATTTTCGGGAACAAAAAACAGTAAAAAACTAATTATTGAATAAATAATTACCATTAATTAATAAAATTAATCTTTAATAACAAATACTTTCTATTTTAAAACAAGTTCTTTTCATATATTTTTCGGTAATAAATAAAATTTCATGAAAATTCAATTGCTCCAATGTGCACAAGGCGATAAAATTGGATAACTACTTTTTCCCCTAAGTCAGTTCATTGGTCTATAACTTAAGTTTTAAAGATTTCATCTCACACACATCTAGAATTTTTTCACACTTGCGACAGTCAACGATACCGGAAATACTACCATGGCATCAATGAAAATCAAATCACAGTTAAATAAAAATAAAACTACTTCTTAAAATATGAGCAAGAAAGCCCCCTTTGCACATTATTATTCTTTTCCCAACAGCCCCTCCCTTATGTTCTTTCATACTCTCCTAGCCATACCTCCCATGCCAGAAAACTGACGATATGTGTGGGTGGATTTAGTGCTAAGAGCAATGTACGTGCTCCTGATATACTGAGAAATATCAAGGAAATTCTTTTCCATGGCATGCCCTGAAGTAATTGGGATATCTGAGGGAACATTAAATAACTTCTGTCCGCTCACACCCCTTATCCCACCCACCCGACAGTCTCCCTTTTCTCTTTAACAGTTAACTCGGAACACACGTGCATTACGTAATAATAACGGAGGTACAGCATGACAAAAAGGTTCTTCTTGTCTTGCTGACTTTTTTTTTCTCGCACTCTTGTTTTTCTGTCTCATCCCACTACTATTGCCATTTGAAATAGAGATAATTTTCCGGGGTGTCAGTTTGATAAATAAGGCAGGTCCTTCCCCTCCCCCGACAAGAGGGTTATTAAGTACCCCGACAGTAGAAATAAAGTATAAGGTTTGTTTATCTCGGTGATAAATAAAAATAAATGATAAAATAATTTGTGATGTAATAAATCTGCATTAATTGATGCAAAATCACTTTTTAATTTAATGAATTCTGTGTTATTTTTTTCAACCTAGCTCAAGCTTTTTTACATTACATAAGAAATTTGAGTCTTTATAGGACTAAATGAAGCTTTATGAAATTCATCGTTATTATTATTTCTCTCTTATAAATTTCTCCTACTCATAATCGATCAAATCCGAATGCATCAAAAATAAAGCCATATCTGACTTGGAAAAAGACTTGTTTCTGTTTTCAATATTACCATATTTATTCGCATCTAAGCCGCACTTTTTTTTCTCTCTGTTAATGCTACTGAAAATCGAGCGCGGCTTAGAGTGGAAGCGGGAAAAAAATGTTGGATGGGGTATTTAGAGTAATTACGAGTTCATGTATGCATTTAAAAGTTTATAATACTGATGAAATAATTCATTATTCTTTTCTTATTAGTTTTCATTTTACATTGACTTTAATTTGATATCGGTAAACCCTTTTACACTATTTTTTTATTTTTCACAAAAATTTGTTGAGAATTTAGGGCGTGGCTTAGAATCGATGGAGGCTTGGATTCGAATAAATAAAGTATTTTGTTCGCACCTACATGATATTACACTGTTACCGTAAAATCCGGCGTATAACGCGCACCGGTGTATAACTCGCACCTATACTTTCAAGCTAAATTTTTTAATTTTTAGGTATATTCGCCGTATAACGCGCACCCCCTTTTTAACGAAGAAATCTGAAATATTATTATACATTGTTTTTATGTTTTGAAGTAATTTATTCTAGGTGCTATCCCAAACTTTTGAAAAAATAGTATTCTTCTACAACTACAACTGTTCTTGTTCATAAGGCAAATTATTTCTTTTAAATAAACAGTGTTTCGATACATCTAGAGGTAGATTTTTTTTATGCCCATCCTTTTTTTTTTTATTTTTAAAGCTGTCGTTTTTATACCCGGCGTATAACGCGCACCCTTAATTTTCGATCTTATTTTTTGTGTTCAAAGTGCGCGTTATACGCCGGATTTTACGGTATTTATCCTAACTAATGCTTAGGTTTTTCCATGCTCATTAGATAGATTTATGCTTTGCTTTTTGTGTTACACTCATGTGGGCCAATTGCACTTCGAAAGTTCCTCCAAAAGATAAAATTTTTAGTCTAATTGCAGTTGATTAAAGTTTCGTAGACGTTGTTTAAGGATCTTTAAGTATCAGTTCAGTTGAAAATCATCTAGTGAAGTAATCGTGTCTAATAATCTTTAAATCCAGAATATCATCATGCTGATAAAATGAAAAAATTTGATAGTTGAGATCAGTAGCACACACAGAAATTTTTCAAGGGGGGGTCCCGGGTTGGGTCCCCCATTCTTGTATTATGCTCCTTTTGATTTTGTTGATTTTGGGAACAAAACAGTAAAACAATTTTTGAATAAATAATTTCATTAATTAATAAAATTAATCATTAATAAAAAAAAATTTAATTAAATTTTTCATACTATATACTTCAATTATAATCAATCAGAAAAAAAACAAGGGTTTTTTTGGGGGGGGGTTTCCGCCCCCGGGCACCCCCCTTTTGTGGCCACTGATTCCCATAAAAAAGCTCACAAAGATTTTCAAAAGGATTCATTGATAACCCTTTTGGTTACAGGCGTTCAATTTATGATAGATTATGGTTTAAAATGATTTTAGAACGCTTGTTGTTGCTGAGCACAAAATATTTTATCGGGGAAATTTAATTTTGATGACACATTAAAGCATGCAAATTGCCACAAAGTTTAAATAGGAAAATATACCAAATTTATGAAAATATAATGGTTTTGTGTATACCCAGAAATTCCAGCACATCTTTCTACTTTGAATTTGGTATCAGAAAGACTCATTTCGTTAGAATACCTTTTTATAAATTGGGTGATTGGACAAATCGGGTCGTTTGGATTATTAGGCAAATAATGTTCCAACGGGCCCAAAAGAATTCTAAGTGCACCGTTTTTTGCAAAATAACGATTTTTTTGCTTTTGTTGTTTTTTTAAATTACTTCCACTCAGGTATCTCTGACAGACATTTATTTATATACAAATACGAAAATAACGATCACGGAAACAGCACACAGAAATCTGACCAAAAGCACACAGCGACCGTCAGCTAGTGAACCCCCTAGAAGGAACGGTGGGGTTGAAGGGGAAAAAACCGTATGGGCGGGTCACACAGCTATTTTCCCCCAGAAAATAGTTCACCCTTTTACCCCAACTCTCCCCCCTAGGTTTTTTCAAACAATACAAATATTTAAAAAATAAAAAAAATAAAAAATTTAAAAATAAAAAAACAGTGACATAAAATCAAGAGGGTAAAAAAATTTTTTTGCATTGAATATTTCTTTTTTTACATTCATTTTCGTAAGAAAATCTGCAATTAAAAATTTGTTTGGGTTATTCCTTTTTAAATACAGTATCTCAATTAAATCCTTTTTTAAAAAAGAAAACGTAAGTTTTGTTTGATTTTTTGAAGAACAGTAACCTTTAAACCACGTTTTGGGTTGACTATCTGAATTTAAAGTTACAGCATTATTTATAAATTGTTCACATTTTAATTCAGTTAACGAATTTACAGTCCAAATTATATCTTTACAAATTTCAGAAATAAAAAATAACTGCTTCGCATGTTGATAAACTAACACTCTTTTGTTTACGACATTTCCAAAAAATTAATGAATTACCAAGTAAAACTACACCTCCAGAAAATGATTTTCCATTTTCTGCATTTCCCCAACTAACATCTGAACTAGCATTTAAAATACCAAATTCTTTTTCATAAACAATTTTTTATCTTTTGAGCCCATCAAATATCTTAACACTCGTTTAGCCAAATTGTAATGTCTCTTCTCTGGATTATGATTAAATTGGGATAAATAAGACGTTACAAAAGAAATATCAGGGCGAGTTCTATTAGCTAAATATAAAAGTTCACCAATTAATTCCTGATACATAGTAATATCAATCAATTCATTTGTAGAGGGAAAATTTTTGTCTTCCCCCTTCACAATTGGAGTTTTGACACTTAAAATTTTCTAAATTATGTTTGACTAATAATGAATTAATGTAGTCACACTGGGATAAATAAATACCATTTTCACATTTTTCAATTTCCATGCCTAAAAACTTATTAGTTTTGTTTTCACACAACACTTCAAATACATTTTTAATCTTACTAACAATATCTTCATACATTTTATCATTGTTACAAAAAATAGCTAAATCATCTACATACATACATAATATAAGAACACTTTGATTATCAGATTTAATAAAAACACAATTATCAGAAGCTAATTGTTTTAAACCAAAATTTTCTAATTCACCCTTTATTTTCATATACCAGTTTCTACCAGACTGTGGCAAACCATAAATACTCTTTTTCAATTTACAAACTTTGTCATCTCCAATTAATTTTTCATAACCAGGAGGAGGTAACACATACACAGTCTCCTCTAAATCACCATATAAGTATGCAGTTTTTACATCAAAGAAATTAATATTTAATTTTAATTTAGCTGCAAGTGCAACTAACAATCGAAAAGATTCAATATTTACAACTGGTGAATACGACTCTGAATAATCTATGTTTTTAATTTGATTAAAACCAGCTGCTACAAGCATTGCTTTGTATTTTATATTTTTCCCAGCATCATCTTGTTTTAAACTACACTGGTGTGCAAAACTTAAGCAACAATGTAAAAATTTAGCAGATAGCCATGAAATTGCAGAAAAGGAGGTCTGGAGATCAGTAGAGGAACACGTAAGTCAGTAGAAACGTCATGCATATGCAAATATCAGGAACAAAACGTCAGAAGCGATGTGAGGCGTACGCAAAACGCGTGATGTCGCGCGCGCTGCTCAACAGTAGAATGAAATGAAGGACGGAGACGCAATTCACCATATTCGCTGCAAGTGCCAGTGAGTCAGTTCGTGAAATATGGCTAGAAGAAATCATCTGGATGACTTCACACGTGGAAGAATGATCGGAAAGCTGGAGGAGGGCGTACTGTCACTAGTGTAGCTGCAGAGTTCGGAATCAACAAAAGTGTCGTTTCGCGCGCTTGGAAAGCGTTCCAAACCACAGGTACAGCTGTTAGAAAGGTTGGTGTGGCCGCCCGAGGACGACAACTGCAGGGGATGACCGATATATCATCCTGCAGGCGAAAAAGTTCGACAGCAATCAGCAAGCACCATTGCTCAGAAACTCTGTACAGCAACAGGTCGACAAGTGTAGCGGTTTACTGTGGCCAGACGCCTTCACAAAGGGGGCCTGTTCACCCGCCGTCCTGAACGCTGCCTCCCGTTGAAAGATGGCCACCGTTTACAGTGGGACAGAGAGCACAAAAACTGGACAACTGATCAGTGGAGTCGTGTTCTCTTTACGGATGAGAGTCGGTTCAGTACCAGAAGCGATTCTCAACGCGTTTTGATTTGGAGAGAGATCGGGACCCGGTTTTATCCCAGTAACATCAAGGAAAGACATCGTTACGGTGGTCCTAGAGTTCTTGTCTGGGTTGGCATTATGCTGAACGGCGGAACTGAGCTTCCCATTTTCGACAGAGGGTCTGTAACCGGGGATCGCTATTGTGAGGAGGTACTTCTTCCCCATTTGCATCTTTTTCGAGGTGCCATTGGCCCAGACTTCATTTTTATGGATGACAATACACGGCCACATCGCACTCTTGCTGTTGAGGAGCTGCTGGAAAGTGAAGATATCACTCGAATGGATTGGCCAGCGTGCTCCCCAGATTTAAATCCCATCGAACATGTGTGGGATGCTTTGTGGAGACGTATTGCCACACGCTCACATCATCCGGAGTACAACCAACAACTCAAACAGATGTTGATTGAGGAATGGGCACTCCTACGTCAAGAAATGTTGCACCAGCTGGTTCTGAGTATGCGGAGACGGTGCAAAGCAACCATTGTAGTAAGGGGAGGGCATATACCATATTAAGGAACATCTGCTTGTTGTTCTTCCTGTTGGATAGACAATCATGAGTCACGATACTATGTGTTCAATAAAGCTTGTTTTTGTTTGATTCCATACCGTATGCGTTGTATTCCTTTTTCAGCGCCGATGCTTTCGTCATTCTTTACGTACATAATACTCTCCCTCATTTCAGAATTTCATGTCTCTCAGATGATTTTTCGTGAAGTTATGGCAATAAACCCACCTGTTGCTTAAGTTTTGCACACCAGTGTATATACCCATTTAGTTTTTATTAATTTTGATTTCGAAGGTTTTTGTACGATTTCCCAAACTTTATGCTTATCTAACGAATCTAATTCATTCTCCATTTACAATTTTGCCAATTAGCACTATTTTTTGCCTCAAAATAAGAGTTTGCTACATTATTCGTTAAATGAACCGACATCAGCTTAGATTTTAGTCTTTCCGATCTTCTAACAGGGAGATTTGATTTTGTACATCATTCAATTCAAGTACCGGGAGTTGGATTCTGCCTGTCTGAGGCGATGACGTGGTCTGAAGGGGAATTGAATTATCATTCTCAATTGCTACAGACCCATTATTTATATCAAAATTAGACAATATTCCATTTTCTGTATTTTGATTAATTTCGCTTCTTTTGGGAGAGACTTCAAAAAACGAGTCAATATCCCATGCTTCATTTTCAATCTCCTAAATAATTACTACCTTTTAAAGATTCTTACTTTTTGATTTTTAATATCATAAATACAATATCCCCTCCTTTCTCTAGCATATCCTAGCATAATTCCGCGTCTTCCTGGAACTTCAAATTTATTTCTCAGTACTTTTTTTCGGAACATGAAAATAGGCCACACCGCCAAATTTTTTGAGGTAATTTAAATTCGGTTTATTACCTGTCCAAATTTCTAATGGGATTTTTTCTTTCCCTTTTCGTGGTGTATTATTAGATACTTGAGTACTACAATTAATAGCTTCAGCCCAAAATTTTAAAGGAAACTTACTTTCATATAATAAAGATCTAGCTCTTTCTAGAAGAACGCGGTTGGCTCTTTCTGCCTTGCCATTTGACTCACTCTATTGTATGGAATTGTTTTTTCATGAAATATTCCTGAATTAGCCAGGTAAGTATCTAGTTGTTCATTTACAAATTCTAACCCATTATCAGTTCTTATCTTTTTAATCCTTTTATCAGTTAAATTTTCATATTTGGCTTTAAATTGAGAAAATATATCAAACACTTCATATTTATTTTTTAAGAAATAAGTAAAGTACATGCCAGAAAAATCATCTACAATTATCATAAAATATTTTGCACCACCATACGATTCGATATTAATTGGACCACACAGGTCGGCATGAAGCAACTCAAGAATTTGTGAGCTCTGACTTATATCAATACTATGATGAGTTTTTCTGGTTACCTTACTTATATCACAAGTTTCACATGTGAAATTATGTACATTATCAATATCAATATAATCTTTCATTTTAAGCATATATTTACAATTTAAATGACATAACCTGTTCTGCCAAATTTCATAATTATTAGTAGATTGGTCAGAAATATAACACTCAGAATTATACATAGGTTCTAATTTAATTTCTAATCTACCATTATTTTTAAATGCTTTAGTTATTAACTTATCATTTTTATCATATATCAATACACAATTATTTTCTGATTTAATCTTACAACCTTTATCCATTAAACATGTTACAGACAATAAATTACATCTTAATTGAGGAACATAACTGACATTTGAGTAATTGTTATATTAGTAGAATTACAGTGTTTTGTACTCACAGTTTTAGCTGAAACGTTTCCAGTTCCTTGGCTCACCATCTTAGTGTTCTTATCGGCTAAATAAATGTCCATAACTTCTGGAATAATATTTTTAAACCACACAGATTCTTTAGCCATATGACAGGATGCACCACTATCCAGGATCCAGGTATTGTCACATAGTTTGTCTTCTCGATGGGAAGCTGTATATACATGATTGTTTCTAGACGAATTGTTTCTTTGTATTATATTCCTTTGGCTTGTACTTGGAGAGTTCTTGTTTCTATAGTAACAATCCTTTGCCTGGTGATTGGCTTTTCGACAGATGTAGCACAGTCTCGTTTGTGTTCCATTTTTTCTCCTGGAATAAAATGCTTCAGCATTAATCCCATCCATACGAGTTTTAATTGGTAAGTTGAAAGTTGTTTCTTCTTCCCTTAGAATTTGAAGAACTTCCTCCATGGATTTGTCTCTTTGAGTTTTTAAAATATCGCGCACTTTAGAGAATTTTCCATTCAATCCTCTAACGGTATGGTAGACTAATTCCCTCGGCGACACGTCCAATCCTAGGGAGTGACACTTAGTCGATATCCCCCGCGCTCTTGCAATATAATCTCCTACAGTTTCGCCGTTTTTCATGACAATGTTTTTGAGTTCATTGCCCGCGTCAATTTTCCGGTCTTCGCCTCGGCCGATGAAAGTCGCTCTTATTTTCTCCCACAGCACTTTCGCGTTGTCTTCCGCCGCGAATTGCAATGCTTGTTCGTCGGAGAGCGATAGTTTAATATAAGATACGGCATCTAAATTTTTTGACTGCCATTCCATGTCATCCTTACGGTTAAGGTCTTCAGGTTTTTCATTTAAGATTACAGAGTCTAATCTCTTTAGGCTAAGGGCAGCTTTCATCTTAAGCTCCCAAATAAAATAGTTCGTTCCGTTCAAATCGGGAATCGTTATTTTATCCATTGTAGGTAGAAAGCTTTAAACGTTCACAAAGTCAACTAACACGTCACACAGACTAACCACGCTCTGCTACCACTTGTTGTTCTTTTGTGAAATTACTTCCACTCAGGTATCTCTGGACAGCACATTTATTTATATACAAATACGAAAATAACGATCACGGAAACAGCACACAGCAAGTCTGACCAAAAGCACACAGCGACCGTCAGCTAGTGAACCCCGTAGAAGGAATGCGTGGGATTGAAGCGGGAAAAACTCGTATGGGCGGGTCACACAGTTATCCTTCCGCCAGAAAAAATAGTTCACTCGCTTCATCCCAACAGCTTTTTATTGTGTGATTTTTTTTCTAAAATGAAAAAATTTGTTGCGTTTTCATTAAAAAAATTTTCAATTGCTCTGTATCGTTTTCTAATTTTTGTGATTAATTGAATTTACGTACTAAAAAAGTTCATACTTTTTTCTTTTAGAATCGATGATTTAAAAGAATAAATTCCAAAATCTTTTTTTCTCAGTTTTTTAAAAAAATACTCGAAATTCTATTGAAACATTTAATAACATCACTGTTTGTGAAAATAATCGCACGAAATTTTTTCTCGCTTTTAAAACTTTATTATCCGTGTTTCGACGGAAGATAGAAAAATTTAAGTAAAAATTATGGATTTTAAAAAAAGTTTGTGTATTTCGTCTAATAGACTTAATTCGAGAATCTATTTACGCAGTACTTTTCTTACATTTTTTAACTAAAATTTACCGTTCTTTGTTATCGATATGTGAACTTTAAAAACTTTAATGTAAAAACTAAGCTCTCTCTCAAAAAAAAGAAACTTTTGTAAAAGCATTCGCAAATTATGTTTATACGAAGCGAATGTCGTAATTGGCGTCGAAAACTGGTTTTCAGCCAAAGAGAAATTTTATGATATTGCTTTGTCGACTTTAATTAAAAAATGTTTTTAATATCTGGTAAACATCAAATATATTTTTCAATCACATTTTAAACAATGCATGACATTTTTCACGAATTTATATAGATTTTTGTTAGTTTAAATTCCAGAACAAGATAGAACTATTTTTCAAATGGATTGGCACATTTTTTTATCTTTTCAAACGCTGCCAAGTTAAGCTAAAACGGAATAACATAACTTCCATAGCTTTTTTAAAATTCTTTTAAAAAAGTTACGGAAGTTTTGGAATTTTGAAATTTTTTATTTTCTGTCTTTTTTATACATAATTACTTTTAAAAAAAGGTATATTTTCTTTTCCGGGTGCCTTAAAATTCCAACAAAACATCAGATACGATTCCATTTTTCTATAAAAGTTTCTTCTGTTTAGCAACCAATTTATGAGATACTGAAAAAAATCACTGAAAGAACGATTTTTTCAAAATATAAGAATCAAATTTTGAAGTGTTTCTAACAGATAAATAGGGGTGGGGGAATGTTTTCTTATATAATGAATGTAAATAATGAAGGTATCAAATTCATTTTGTTATTTTAAATTCTAAGTATTTATTGCCTTATATACATATAATGTGTTGACCAAAATAACTAAACGGACTGTATTTCCACAAATTTTAATAAGCAAAATGGGTCCCAACCATATGGGATCGCTGCACTTTTCGAACTGCTTACAAATAAGGTTAAAACAGTGGGCTCGGAGCAATCTATACAAAGGAATTCTCGCCAACTGGCACCAACATTTTGCCCCGCCTTGCAATAACGAAGACATTCAACAAGTTTACATTATAGAAATATTACACTAAAAGTTACAATAATACAGTAAGAGAGAATACAATACATACATTCAATCATGAACAATTACACAATTTAATCTAATATATATAGAGATACAATAATATTTATAAATACAATTATGATGACAAATTCAATTAACATATTGTAAATTGGCAATTTTAGTAACTGGTCTTTTATAAATTCCCTGTTTGTCCTTCAAAGTCACTACTCTGACTATATTATCCTTACCAGGGTGCAATTTTAAAATTCGTGCCAAATGCCATTTTAAAGTATCTGAATTTTCTGAAGGTTTGACTAAGTCCCTTCTTTGGAACCTACATTGCCCTTACACCATTTGGGTCTCCGTTGCAGTCTATTTAAATACTCTGAAGACCATTTGTGCCAAAAATGTTGGTTCATCTTTTGTACCAACTGCCATCGGCTTAATCTGTTCATGGGTAATCAGGACCAGGTACTGCTACCAATGATCATCCAACTAGAAAATGTGCCGGGGTTAAAGTTCCAACATCATTCAATTTGAACTACAAGTGTTAGAAATTCTTCATGACTTAAAATTGAATTGCCAATTACTCTTTTTAAATGGTATTTTAAACATTTAACCCCCGCCTCCCACAGACCACCAAAATGTAGTGCGGAAGGTGGGTTGAAGTTCCATTTGATTTGTTCATTAGACAAAAAATCCATTATTTCTTTCATCTTACTCTTAAATAATGCTTTAAGTATTTTTCTAAATTCTTTATTTGCACCAACTTAGTTATTTTTATGGATCTCAGTGAGTCACCCTCTTCTAGCCACAAACCGTTTTAAAGCTGCAAGAAAGGCTTCCGTTGTTAAATCGCTAACTGTTTCTAAATGGATAGCCTTAACTGTAAAACAAATAAAAACACAGACGTAGACTTTCCTAATCTACCTGAATATTCCAGAAAAAGTTTTCAACTGGAAGGGTCCACAATAATGACACACACACAATACCTACCTGACTGAAAACTCTACAAGCGGTGACTCGCAGCTGGCAAATCAGCCATTAATTGCTGCGAACCTTTAGCACTATCCTTTCTACAGGTGATGCATGTTCTAAAAAAATTTCTAACTACATTTTTTTCTTGGGGATGATATCCAAAAATTATTCCTAATATTTGCTAAGATAGTTTCAGCACCTGTATAAAAATAGTGAACATGAAAATTATTAATAACAATATAAGTAAAATTATGGTTGGTGGGAATTATCATGGGATGTTTCTAATTTCTTACAATGGGGAAGTTTCTTAACCTTCCTCCAACTCGAAGTAATCCACTATCATCTAAAAAAGGATGCGAGTTTAACAATTTATATGAGTTTGGAAGAGGAATTCCCCTTTCTAAATGTTGAATTTCATTAAAAAATTATGATCTTTGAATATTTTTTATGATACACTTCAATGATTCTGATAGTTCTTTGCACTTTAAAGGTCCCATAGTTCGGCTCATTGGATATCTTGCATTTTCAATAAATCGCTTTAAACCCGGCAATTTCCCTTTGCAAAAAACCAAAAAGGAGTTGTTTTGTACATGATGAGGGAGATAATACACAACAGCAGAATACTCATCTTCTTCCATTTGTCCCATTTCTAAATATTTATGTATAAAATTTCTATATAATTCCAATATCTTTCGATCTTGAACTAATCTTCTCCTCAAAGAATTAAGTCTACGTAATGCCGTTTGTTTCGAATCTCCCAAGCAACTCGGATCCTTTGACAGAGGCATTTTCACGATAAAACGACCAGTTTCATATCTATTTTAAGTACTCGTAAAGTATTCTTCACATAATTTTTCTTCTTTACTCATTGTAGGGATTTCGAAATCAGGACAATTTTTTTTTTTTTTCAATTTACCAAAAGCGTTTTATACTATTGTTGAGCTCATTTGCATTAGTAACTAGTCCACAATAGCTCTTATTATAGTCTAAGAGCTAGCAACGTTTTCGAGAAAGAATTTTAGAAAAGCTGATTTTTTAATATTTCTTTCTCTATGCCCTTTCGAACATCGTGCTGGTTATCTGGTTGCTGGTAAACGTTGCGTTTATTAATGCGCGTCATTCCTTTACAGGTAAAAATGTTGATTTTTAAATAATTTTAGAAAGAAATTTTTCTTTTTCACTAAATTTAAAAAGTTATAAACAACATGAATTTATTAATGCCAGACATTTTTGTTGTTGAAAATAATGTGCCAGATGCTATTTTGTATTAAAAAAAATCATTAATTTCAAACCATTTTAGAATGTCTGTAATTTCAATATTATTTTATTTATACATAAATAAGTACAAATTTAATTTGCCTGACATTAATTCGGTGTTTACTTAACAGCCAGGCCGATTTATACCGCGGTATTATGCCTGTCGTTAGAGAGACAGTGGCAAAGTAGGTAGGCGAAGAGTGACCGATGCGTTGCTTCCTTTTTGGAATTCATACAAAAAAAAAAATGCAGTGTCGTAAATACACTTTATCTACTAACATTTTTTCACTTTAAATATCACAAGTAAATGATGTACGGTATACAGGAGTTAAAAAAAAATCCGAATGACTCACTAGCCAGATGTTTTTGTTTTTTTTACTTACAAGAAAAATCATCTGCTTATTTAAAATACGACAGAACTTTCCCCCCAACCCGATAGTTTAACTATTTTACATACTAATCGATCATTGGCTGCGGGAGAAAGATAGCGATAATTGCTGCAGGACATGTTAGCGGCTCATGATGACGTCAGTCCCAAGTCATATGTTTACGTTTGTCGTTGTTTTTCATCGTTTTGAGTAAAATATTAATATCATAATGGCTAATAAAATTAAATGTACTTTTTGCAATGGCAAAAATGAAAAATTAATGGCTTTTGTAGAAGAAAAATTTTAAAAAATGTAAAGAAATTTTAAGTGTACGTGTTAATTTTAACTTAAAATATAACAACATTAGCTTTCCGGAGGAAATAATTACTACCGATGGATATCACAGACAATGTTACAGTTCTTTTACAGCCTTAATGGCTAAATATCGTAATATAAGTGACAATAATTATATTTCATTAACAAATCTTCCTATTCCATCTAGTTCTATGCCTTTATTGCCAAATTCTCTAGTAGGTGTGAGTGAAACAGTCGTATTTGATGATGGGAGTTCGAGTTTAGCAGAAGACATTCCTAGCACATCAAATTCTACTGCGTTGTTACCAAATACTGCAATTGATGTGAGTGAGAGTGAAGATCGTGAATCAAGAAACACAAATTTTGATAACAAAAGAATTTGCTTTTTCTGTGGAAGAGATCGAAAGCAAATTAAAAGGTAAACAACAAAGTTTACATTCTTCCAATGAAGCCAAAGTGTATGACAAAATAACAGAATGGGTTACAAAAAATTCCAAATTCAAGAATTATTACAAACAATCTCTAATCAAGACAACACATAACAAACAATCTAATCTAATCAAGAATTATTACAATAATCTAAAAACCTCAAATGCTCCAATTTTTTATCACCATTCGTGTGAAGTGGGATATTTCAATGACTACAAGAAAATAACTGTTAATACTGTACGCACCTCCTGGCATAGTGTACGAGATATTCATAAGGATATTTTTGATAAAATTGTGTCAGTAATTGAAGAAGATGTAGTTAAAAAAAGAAATTATTTGTTATTAACTTCCCTTTGTGACATGTATAATAACGAATTACAAGAAGAGTTAATACATCAACCTGAAGCAGATGTAAGTTTAATGACAAATCATCAACTTGAAGAAAAAATAGTAAAACAATTCAAGCAAATTAAGATTGTAATAAAAAAGAAAAGAAAAATTATTATGCATAAAAAAATAGTAACTTATTGGAACAAGAAGATCTAAAAACACTTGAAGAGAGAATGATCTCATTGATAAAGTTGCTTTCATTCTACGAAGTACTATATTAAAAATGGATAAAACAACATTACCTGCTGTAATGAAGATGGAAGATTTGATTAATGGTGAGTGTACTATTTCAGAAAAACTAGATCGCTTTTTCAAAGCATTAATTGGAGGTAAAGATATTCGTCACCGAGATGGAGTCAATTGTCATATATTAAGCGATTCATTGGCTTCTGATGCTATTTATTGTGTAAGTAATGGTACTGTTAAGCCATCAAAGCACATAACACTGGGTATGACCGTGAAAAGTCTTACAAGTAGTAGAAAAATGATTAATAATTTAAATCGACTTGGACATTGTTGTAACTACAATACGCTGGAAGAACTAGAAACTGAAGCTACGATTTCATCTGTAAACCGTTCTCAAATTTTCCCTCCTGACATCATTCAAAATCTGTCATTAAGCACAGGTGTAGCATTCGATAATTTTGATAGATACGTCGATACTTTAACTGGAAAGGACACTTTACAGGACACCGTAGGAATCATTTACCAAAATGTAAGTGATGATTACGATATTAAATTAATTTTAAGTAGTATAAGTGGAAATCTTGACATACCTCTATCACCAACAAAAAGAAGACGGACTTTTAACGAGGAAATTCCAGAACTACCGTCGTTTAGTCATCGATTGGAAATGTTAGAAAATTTAACACCAGTTGATAACGAACTAACTCTGCCCGCAAATTTAACTTTGATAGAAACAATAGATCTGTTATATTTACTTTCACACTTCTTACATGTGCCAAATACCCCAATGTGGATAGGTTTTAATTCTAAAATCATTAAAGATACTAGTCCCAAACAAAAAGTGTCTTATCTTACATCTATTAATTTTTCACCGACAAATGTAGCGGTAGTTAAACATACAATGGAACAGGCCCAAGTTGTTGGAAAGGAATGTAATCAAACATACGTGCAAGTTACTTATGACCTGGCAATAGCTAAAATAGCATTTAAAATCCAATCAACGTCAAAGCCACAATCTTTTCATCCATCTTGGTTCATTCCATTTAATGATGGCTTTCTTCAAAGCCATAGGAGTTTTTATAAATGAGTGTGGTCTATCTCATATGATGTTTGAGAGTAATACTATTTCTTCTGGCTCAGTGAATGGTTTAGTTGAAGGTAAACATTTTAATCGTTGCAAACGTCTGCATCCGTTGATGGCTCTTGGCTTGCAAATGTTACATTTTGATCATTTTTTGAAGATGGACAATATTGAATACAATTTCCTGAAGGAACAAGTTATCGACGATCTCTCCTTCATTATCAAGAAGTTATAGATTCTCATTCATCTATGCCAATAGAATTACCTAATAATGTATTAACGAGAGTATTATCTGCATATCAAAAATTTGTAGAAGAAACAATACAAGAGAGGTGAGCATGGTAAGACATCTCAATTCTATTTGATTTACATCCAGCTTGTAAACTATTATATTCCCTGTCAAGAAGCATACGCATGGGAGATTTCGTAATGTTCAAATATGTTATTCCAAAAATAACCAATTTATTTTTCGCAGTAAATCAACTGAATTAGGCTCGATGGTGTGTTAAATATTTAGACAATTTAAATAAAGTAGATGAAACACATCGTGGACTAAAAAATGATTCCATGAATGGATGTTTTGGAATAAAAAAAACTACAAACCATTCTCGAGGATACCAATTGATCTTACACTGGAGCAGACTATCAATGCCGAAGCGGCTAGACGCCTAAGTGGAATTGCACATTTTACATCCATAGCTGCCAGTCAACGCTGGACCAAAAGTCACAGTATTAGAGCTGCAATAATCTCTCACGTTCTCGATGTTTGTGGATTGAAGCAATTACAAGACGTGTCTGCGGATTTGCAACCAAATAGAATCAAAATTTATGGCAAACAAATCGCTGATTTCATTGAAATTTTTTAAAAGAATATTAATCCATTTGATGAAAAGTTTAGACAAAGATAGTTTATATAATATTGCAACTGCCAAGCCTGTACCTGAAAATGTAGCGAACTTTTTGCTGCACTGAGAAAAATGGTGAAGATTTACGAAAACAGTTTATTACTGAATGTGCTGAAGATCAGGATAGATTTGATAAACCAATAAACAAAATCAAGTGCTTAATTTTGCTGGTGCTCCAAAAATAACTCTTGGTAACAAAGTTATTGAGCTAAGAATGCAACGAGATCTGTTTGGTCGACTCTTGGGTCTATGACCAACAAAGTCGATATTGAAAAAGTACTGGGATTTCCATTAACGCCAATACCAACATCGATGTGTCATGCAGACGGTAGTATTTGTAAAACAGATAAAAGCACAATTAAAGTTTTCGAGATAAAAGTTAGCAAGGTCAATCAGCAATCCTTATTTTTTGATATTAGCATTTTAGACGGTTTCTTCATGTTACACATCATGAAAGAAGTGCCATAAACTTTCGATGGCATATC
Organism: Trichonephila inaurata madagascariensis; assembly: GCA_019973955.1. NCBI lineage: Eukaryota > Metazoa > Arthropoda > Arachnida > Araneae > Nephilidae > Trichonephila > Trichonephila inaurata. The sequence continues at coordinate 53,523 of BMAV01001521.1, forward strand.
AAAAAAATTCCTTAAAATGATTTCACAGTTTAAATCACCTCGCATTGATATTGTATTTGATCAGTATTTCACACTTTCTATAAAAGATTGTGAGCGTTTACGTCGCAACGAAACAACCAGTACAGTTTCCATCGGATCTAATCAAATTCGGCATCATAATTTTGCTCTGGTGAACTAAAATTACTCAGTTCAAGGAAGCTATAGTAAAATTTTTTATTGATCATTGGGCTAACGATAACATGTCTCCTTTTATTGGGAATAAAACTATGTATCTAAGCTTCGATAAGTGTTATTCGTATCGCGTTGTAAATAACCAAGTTATTAGAAGTATTGAAGAATCATTATCATGTGAATAACATGAAGAAGCTGATACTCGAATTATTTATCATATTTTCCAGATAAGCGTTGACGCTCAAGTTGTACGCTGCTCAGACTCCGATATTCTGATTGTACTTCTTGGCAATTTGGATCATCTGAATGCATCTTTGAAGCTTTGGATCCAATGGGGTGTAGGAAACCATGAACGTCTAATAAGCATCAATGATTTATATCAAGATCTTGGTATTTCTTTATCGAAAGCTCTACCATGTTTCCACGCAATAACAAGGTGCGATTATACCCCAGCATTTTTTCGGAAAGGTAAACTAAGGCCCTTCAAGCTTGTCGAAAAATCTGTCGAGCATCAGTTAGCATGTCAAGAGATTATAACTCATGATGAAGATGAACTTGAACGTACATTTGCCACATTGGAAAAATTTATATGTCACATGTATGGGGTGCCTAACTCTTCAAATGTTAATGATGTTCGTTTCTATCTATTTTCCAAAACTTTATCAATCGAAAAAACTCGATGATAATTTCGAAAAGAAATGTAGAAGTTTCGATTCAGCGAGTTTACCACCATGTAAAGCTGAATTATATTAGCATTTATTGAGAGTGCGGTATGTGAATAAGTTTTGGAGAAATGCTCATTTAAGAAATCCATCATCTTTATCGCCTTTAGCTACCGGGTGAATCATCAATGATGATAAATACGATTTCGTTTGGTTTGCTGGAGAGCGGTTTTCATCATCAGTTGCTGACATTGTCATAAAAAGTAAAGTATTATTTTTAATATGATAAATCGAAAGAGTAAATTATTATTTAGACCATGATTTTTTTTTGCTCCAGAACCAACACTACTAGAAAACCAAAACACAACGCAAGATGATAATTATGATGATATTGTGATAATAATGGGAGCAGTGACGATGATGACGACTAGGAAGATGCATCAGTTTTTTGTGACACTATTACGCAATGAAAATACGTATTTCATGGAAAAATAGGTTCTGACTATCTAAACATAATATGTATAAATAGAAATGAGAATTTTGTTATTGTATCAATGGCAATTTTTCTTTTATCTTTTATAAAATAATTTTATTCACTTACAATTAAATTTATATGATATTTAAAAAACGATATTTTTCCTTTTATTAAAAATACTTTAATTACCTATTTATTATTATTTTAATTAGAATTTAAATATTGATTTTTTATTATACTCATCATCGAAGACATAAAAATAAAAAAGTTGTTTCGAATACTGCAAATAGTGTAACGTAATCCTGTCACTCTTCCGCCTACCTACTTTGCCACTGTCTCTCTCTAACGACAGGCATAATACCGTGGTATAAATCGGCCTGGCTGTTAAGTAAACACCGAATTAATGTCTGGCAAATTAAATTTGTTCTTATTTATGTATAAATAAAATAATATTAAAATTATACAGACATTCTAAAATGGTTTGAAATTAATGATTTTTTTAATACAAAATAGCATCTGGCACATTATTTTCAACAACAAAAATGTCTGGCATTAATAAATTCATGTTGTTAATAACTTTTTAAATTTAGTGAAAAAGAAAAATTTCTTTTTAAAATTATTTAAAAATCAACATTTTTACCTGTAAAGGAATGACGCGCATTAATAAACGCAACGTTTACCGGCAGCCAGATAGCCCGCACGATGTTCGAAAGGGCATAGAGAAAGAAATATTAAAGAATCAGCTTTTCTAAAATTCTTGTTTTTCTGACGTTGCTAGAGCTCTCGTACTATTAGTGTAGTTATGTGTCATGACGCCACTAGCTACGTAATCGAATACTGTATCTTGCAATATCAACTTCCCTTCTGCTAGTTTTATTTTCCCATTATTTAGAATTTCAAAGAAAATCTGATTTGATATAAGCAAATCGATTCTTCCAGGTGAATAGAAATTCTCGTCCGATAACTTAATATACTGAGGAATTTTTTTATCCCACTAATATCTAATTTATTTGTTGGAGTCAAACCCGTAATTTTCGGTACATGTAATTCCATTTATTTCTGAAACTGTCGGTTTTTACTTGAAACTACTGTAGACACTTTGTTTCTTATAACTTGAGAAATCCCGTTAATACCGCAAATAGATGTGTTTACTCTTTCACAATTCAATCCTAAAGATCCTAATCCAATCCTTAATATTTCATCGTGTGTTATCAAATTACTTTGACTTCCACTATGTAGTAGTGCACGTAGAGGAAAGACTTCCCCGCAATTGTTTTGGCAATGAACTAACGCTGTGGTTAACAGCACAGTTGAATGACCCACGAATTCCCCTCTTTCGTTTTCAAACGATTCAACATAAGGAATGGTCTGCTTCGGTTGGAAACATTCGTTGTTTACATTTAACGTAGGGGTGTTTTTTGGTTCCATATTTGGCAAAGTTTCGCTACCTGGACTCCTTTGACTATCTACATTTCCCTCGAAATTTCTACACAAAAGTGAATTGTGCCTCTTAGGACAATTAGGACAACTCTTCGAACTTTAGCATTAAGCCACTCTGTGAGAAGAGCTGAAAAAATTAATTCAAAGATTGTTCCTTTTCACTGAATTAAATCTTTCATTAAGGGGTCTCAGGGTGTTAAATTTTTCTAGAGGTCTGAAAATATAAACAATTTTCAAACAGGTATAATTCATTTAAAATTAAATTTAATGATTCGAATCTTTTACACGTTATTTATAAAAGAATGGGGCTTCAGAAAAGTCTAAAATGTTTAAAATATAATCATAATTTTAAAAATCATAAGCATATGAAAATTCTATGATAAATATTAAGTATTTTTTGTGTTGCGCACGCTATTTTCTAAAATAGTAGCATCTGATGTATAAAAATTTATAGAATTATAAAATGCATCATACTCTTTAAGCCGTCCCTAATTTTAGTATTATATGTCTTTTGTATTTCAAAATATTTGTAAAACATAGCAATTTTTTAAAAATGTATTTTTTTTATTTATTAAAATATGTAAGTTATTATTCTATTTATATAAAAATAGCTACAGTGTAATGAGTATACATTTAACTTTATTATTCAACTTATAGCTAGTAATTAACGCAGACACTCGTGAGAATGACAGATGTGATGTATATGATAGAGCGCAACATAAAGTAGACTATTTTTCAATTTCTACTATTATTTCACTCTCTCATATATATCTTGCTCAAATTTTCAATCGTAGATAAAATACTTTTTATTCATTCATTCAAGTTCAAATACATTTATTTTTTTATTTTATTTTTTTAAATTTCTGAGAATGTGTGTGGTTTCTTCTTTACTATACTGTTTTCTTGCACTAATTAAATTTAATTAATGAATAAATAGTAACAAAAAAGAACAGTCCAATGGAAAATTGGCAAGGAAAATTGCTTTCTATTTTGTAGCTTAACATTGTGATTCTGTCATATGTATTACATATTTGTATTAATTGTAACTATTTAATAAAAAGTAACTAAAATAAATTTTTCTTTGTTGGCCTAAGTATAGGAATTGACTTAAAAATTTATTTTTTATATTACTTGTTCTAATGACATTTGTACTTCTAGAAATGGATGATGGAGGAAATAAATCTTTAATTAAATATCATTTTGCAATCTGTTCCTATTTAAAAATTAGAGAAAGGAAAAATAACATAACATTATAACTATTATTTAAAAGTAACTTGCTTAAAATATATATTACTTAAAAGTAACGTATACAAAATTTAATACTCAAAGTGCATTATTATTGTATTCAATACATTATTACTTTTTTTGGGGGGGCGCGATGAAAATTATGATTGAAAATTGGGTCGCCAGTAGTGAAAGTTTGAGAAGCACTGACCTTTCTCGATCACTCCCAAGTCCAATAATCGTTTTATTTCATCTTTTAAGATGTTGATTTGTCTAGGGGACATGCGGTATGGTTTCGTTTTAATGGGTTTTTCTGAAATTAACTCAATATCCATTTTCATTAAATGAGTTGTCCCTGGGTCCGAGGAAAACACTTCTCTATTTTTAATTATTACGCTTTTTAACTCTTTAATCTGATCAGTGGATAACTTGTCTAATAAATGGCTCTCTTTGCATACCTCCTCGTAATCGAACGTAGTGCTCCGCTTTAACGGGTAAGGGATTTCCGCATCCCTCTCAATATCTTCCGAAACCTCTTCTATTATTAGGTCTACAGCTTCTGGCCTCCGATGATATGGTTTCATAAGGTTGACATGATAAATTGTATCCCTTTTCCCGGGTAAATCTACCACATATAATTGGTCGAAATTTTATTTAAAACCTTTCCCCGACCGATCCAATTTACATCCATTTTATTCCGTAGGAAGGTGGCCATTACCATTACCAGATCACCTTTTAGAAATTTCCTTTCCACGCAGTTCCGATCGTACCAAGTCTTCCTTTTTTGTTGGCATTCTTCCATCTGTGTAACCGCGAACTCTTGGCAACGCTTGAGTCTATTTACCAGTTGTAGAATATACTCTACTACCGTTTCGCTCGTTTCTCCCTTGTCTAGCCACCTCTCATAAATTAGCGTTTGCGGGGTTCTCAAATTTCTTCCCATCACCAATTCAGAGGGGCTAAACCCAGTGCTTTCATGAGAAACTGTGCGCAAAGCAAATAATGCTGAAGCAACAGTGTTCTCCCAATCTGCCCCAGATTCGACGCAAAGAGCTTTCAAGGCCTTTTTTTAAAGTTCTATGAACTCTTTCCAAGGCGTTACTCTGCGGGTGGCTGGCAGAGGAATGAACCACCCGTATTCCGAATTTGTCAAAAAAGGTTGTTGTCAGTTCGCTCGTAAATGATGTCCCAAGATCTGATTGAATCGTCTTTGGGAAACCTATTCTTGAGAAAATTAACAAAAGAGCGTCTATCACACTGACAGAGGTTATATTTTCCACCGGAATTGCCTCAGGATGTTTGGAGGTTACACATATGGCCGTAATCAAGTATCGGTTTCGTTTGGTGGAAAGGGGGAGTGGTCCTACTGCGTCGATGTTTATTTTCGAAAAGACTTTTGCGATTATCGGAACTAATTTTAAAGGCGCCTTTACTTTATCACGAGGCTTGCCCACACGCTGACAAGCATCACACGACTTTACAAATTCCTCAATGTCTTTGTAAACATTTGGCCAAAAGAAATAGCGCAAAACTCTATCCTTGGTTTTTGTGACACCCAAATGTCCCCCAATTTCATCGTGGCTCAACCGGTTAATTTCTAGTCTGAATTTCAAGGGCACACACAATTGTCGTATTTCGTCCCCTCTTTTTGTTCTAGTAACTCTAACCAACTTCCCTTCCACAATCCGAAATTCTCCGTCCACACCTAATTTGGCTTTTTCCCACAATGCACGGAGGTCGGGGCACTTCTTTTGCTCTGAACTAAAGTCAGAACTCGTTATTTGGGCTAGCCACACCTTCTTTCCGTCAAACGCCGGGATTTCTGTCATTGATTCATTTCCATCCTTTTGGGTGGGAAGAACTGGATCCGTTTTCATTGAAAACTCGCTCGCCGCGTTTAAACAAGCATCCCTCCCCCTCTCAACCGAAGCTACTTTACTGGCTCTTCGCGTCACAATCGCATTTATCGTGTGCACACCCTTTTCACTAGACTCAATTAGATCAGCTGTGTGGTATCCCAACAAGTAAGGTTCACCCGAAGGGCTGTTTGCTTTGACTGCTGCCTTCGTGTAAAACTCGCCTCCCTTGGTCTTAAATTTTACCTTTGCGAGAGGTAAACAATGGCATACGTCAACCAATGGGCTTTTGACCCAAACATACTCTCCCAAAAGATCGTTCTCGTTTATCCAACTGCGGGCGCACACGTCTATTGCGGGCCCAGAATCTCTCAAACACAAACGCTCCACGCCATTTATTTCAAATTTTACTTTAAATTTCTCAAAGGGGTCCTCATTCCCGGAGTTTACATTTCAGTTAGCCACTGTTTCGACATTGTTTTTTGTAAGTTTAGGGCAAGAGGGTTTTATGTGACCGACTTCATTGCAATAGTAACAAATGATGGGTTTTCTTTCGAATGGTCTCTCCCATTCCCGTTGACTATCTCTCTTAGTTTGTACATTTCCCTGGAATACCTCATTCCTATAAGATCCCTTGTTTGGAGTGTTAACTTGCTTATGTTTTCCGCTAAACTGATTTACCTTGTTGCCTACGACTGTTGCCTATCAAATTGCTTCCGCTCACCTACTTTCATCGTATTTTGTTTTCTATGTACTTTTTTTACCGCTTCGAAATGGTCTAATTTTTCTGCTAGATCAGTAGCGTCCTTAAAATTATCCCATGAATCGATAAAATGGTCCACTACCTCAATGGGGGCTCTCTTTTTTAATTGCTCGGTCACTAACAATTCTTTTAACTCCTTCAAATCTTATTTCCATTCCGGCCAACCAATTTTCCAAATAAGACCTTAAGTCAAAAACTAAATCTGACCATAAAGTACCTGGTCTTCGCTGATGGGATTCAAACTTATCTCTAAGGGCTACGGGAGTCACAGCTGGAAGCTATTTAAAAGTAATTTTTTAATGTGAGGATAATCGTCTCCTTTTTCCGTGGTTCTTTCGCTATCAATTCAGTCGACACAGGGAGCAACGGAATGAGTTGTGAAACCCACCTGTCGTCCGAAACTTTCTCCTTCTTGGCTTGCCTCTCAAAAATTTCAAAAAATAGATTAATATCTGCATTTTTTGCATCAAATTTAGGCACCAAGTCTTTTAAATTAACAAGTCTATTTACCCCTTGCCCTTCTAAATCGGCAGACTGAGTTGTGAAACCCACCTGTCGTCCGAAACTTTCTCTTTCTTGGCTTGCCTCTCAAAAATTTCAAAAAATAGATTAATATCTGCATTTTTTGCTTCAAATTTAGGCACCAAGTCTTTTAAATTAACACGTCTATTTACCCCTTGCCCTTCTAAATCGGCAGACGAAACACTAACCGTATCATTGGCGTTAGACAATCTTAACCGCTCCAGCTCATATTCCCTAATTTGTCTTCGCTCCTCAAACTCTTGGTCCCTGCTTAATCTTTCATTTTCTTCTAAAACTCCATCCATCACCGCTTTAATCTTTTCTATATCATTATTCTCATTTTATAAGATTCTATCCTTAATTTCTACTTTTCTTAGATCACCGTTGACTTCCACCCCTAATTCCCTTGCTACCTCTAACAAGTCACCTTTTCTTAATCTTAAAAGGAAAGTCATCGTGCAATAATAAGCAACTAAACAAGAGTACTACAATAAATTGAAGAGAACGCACATATACCAAAACAATACAATCCTATTGGTATTGCCTAAAAACTGTAAAGAGTAACTATGCAAAAATTGACAATTACACTACAACCGTACGCCTCTATCAATATCATAAAATAAAAACACGATTCTGGCCCCGTACACAAATTAACATAATAGAAAAAAAGCACACTTTCATACTAAAACAACTCTTTTAGACTCTTGGCAAACAAAATTCATTAGCGCGAGCACAAAATCCACTTAGATTTCCAAAAAATACTAAGCTAACAAATAAATAAATCGCTACTCTGCTCCGAACATAATCTCAAAGAAAAAGGACTTACCCTCTAGCACAATAGGGTGCTGCGCCTTTACTTTCTTTGGTCGTTTGAAGCACTTCTTCGTAGAGCCACACCCTTCTTTTCCTTCGGCGAACTTTTAACTCCACTGGTATAAACAGTCCACACTCTTGACAGGGCAGTTTCTCTTGTATATCGCGCACACACAAAAGAGTCCGTCTCACTCGATTCGGAAGATAATCCTTTTTACTATTCAGGCTTAAATTCCAGCATTTATTCCATTTAAATGCAACCCGCTGCCACCAGATATATAAATAGTATAGCTGTAATGATTTCACTCAGCTTTTGGTTAACCATTTATTTCAATACGAAAATCATAAAATAAATAAATAAATAAAATGGTATATTCTTTTACAGTTCAATATCAAAAGGATTCGTAACAATTTCGAGTCTCTTTCGCACTCTCTTCCGTTCCCTGATTTTCCAAGCCAGGATACCGCTGTACTTCGCGGGCTCGTTATCGCTCTTCCTATCGCTCAAGGGACGTCCGAACGGCTCCCTTCAAAAATCCAGTCTCTTTCTTCCGGACTCTCTCGCCCTCTTTATATAATCTCTCTTTCTCCTCGTCATCCACCTCTCATCTCTTTGTCGGCCTCATTCCCTCTCGTTCTTCTGCCGCCTTCCGGTCTCGGCTTCCTTGATCTCTTACCCTTTTGCCGCGCCATATCGTTCTCGTTTCCTGTTCGCTAGACTAAGAAGCGCCGAGGCTGGGTGCACCTTTGTACGTTCTCAGACGTGCCGTCGTCAACGAGTTGTGGGAAAATGAATGCACAATGATAAGGCGCCTCTTTTTGACAGTCCGGTCAGCTGGGAAAAAAGGTGCCGAAACTCGACCACCCAGTTACGAAATTCCTTCCCAGCAATTAGGGAAATGCCTGGAATTTTCGCAACTTCTGTCGGCAAGGGGCAAGGGATCTGTTGGAAAATAGGGGGAAGAGATATGCTTCGTCACAGTATTCTTTACTCAATAGTTTGTGAATGAAAGTAGGTTTTGGTTTTTATTCATATTAAGCTAAAAAGTAATTTAATAAAAACATAATTAAACTTTAAGAAAAGAGAAAGAAAAGATGAACTGAGGATGAACATCGTAATTTTCAAGAAAAATAGGAATTGCAATGTTATATTTTTATGCCCAAAGCAAGAATAAAATATTGTGCCTGACATGTAAACTTAATTAAGTTGCTAAGAATTATGATTTTTCAAAGGCATTATGACCACAAAATCAAAACAAACGACCGGTAGCACACAGGAATTTTTTTCAAGGGGGTCGGGGTTGAAAAATTCACCATTTTTGTACCCATGCTATTTTTTATTTTTTTATTTTCAGGACAAAACACAGTAAAACTATTATTGAATAAATAATTAACATTAATTTAAATTAATCATTAATAACAAATATTTAATTAAATTTTACGTATTGTATACCTAGAATTATAACCAATCGGAAAAAAATCAAGGGCAAAAAAATCGGAAAAAAATCAAGAGGGGTCCCTTAATGTGTGCGCCACTGACTATGACTAATGTGTTGGAAAACTTTGTGAAGATGAGTTGTCGGAATTCAAATCAAGTTCTTAAAAAATGAAAAAAATATATTCACTAAATTTGTTGAGTGAGGGAGTGAGAGTGAATATTAACGTTGCACTGTTCAGCTACTCGAGGGCGTTTGGCGACGGACCATGGTCAAGTGACGAAATTGACACCTGAGCTGGCACCTCCTCTACTAACTTCCAAACGAAACCATTTGGAGGACGTTTGATCCTCGACATATTTAATGTGCATCGGCTTTGTGGCGCAAGACTCAAACTCATGGCTCGAGTTCGTTACCTTGACCGCCAGGCTACCACAGCCACCTAAATTTGTTGAAGATAATACTACTGCAGTAAAAACTAGTTATATAATATCACTTTTAATCGCGAACACAGATCGTTATCATTTACTAAAGAAGATTTTATTAGTGAATGTTTAATTAAAGCGGAGGAATTACCGTATTTATTCGAATCTCAGCTGCACTTTTTTTCCAATGTTAATGCTACTGAAAATCGGGTGTGGCTTAAGAGTCGAAGGGAGAGAAATTTGTTGGTTGGGGTATTTAGAGCTTTATTTAGTTAGGGTATTATATTTATTTATTTATTAGGTATTTAATTTAAAGTTTATAATACTGATAAAATAAATAATTATTCACTTCTTATAGATAAACCCTTTTACACTAGTTTTCATTTTTCACAAAAGCTTGTAGAGAATTTGGTGTGCAGCTTAGAATCGATGGCGGATTAGATTCAGAAAAAAAACTGTATATATCCAGCACAAATAAAAAAAAATTTAAAAGTGTAAGTTTAAGTCGAAATTCTGTAACCAGCAGAGGTGATGTAACAGCCGAGAATTCATACTAGTACTATGTTTTGAAACCTTTTACATTTGTGTTGAAAAACACATATAATGAAGAAAATGGAAGAATTTATCAACAGATTTGATGCTAAAATTTAAATTTAAGCAATAACTTTTAAACTTTAGATTGCTAATTCATGCAAAATACTCAGAATTTCTCACACAGCTATGAACATTTCACGAAAATGTATTTAGTAAGTGAAAAATATTTCTCGACGCGAATGGTTACAAAAACAAAATATAAAAACGAATTAAATCCGGAATATGAAATGCTACTGCAGATAATTTCATAATTTTTCATATATGCCAACAGTTTGTGTAAAAAATTGTGAACACATATCAGTTACTAAATGTAACACATGCGTTGGTGACAATTGGATCAAAAATTAATATTATCAATGAGCAAATAACATTAACTTTACATCAAATTTTTTAATAAAAAATAAAATACTTTTTTAAAATTGTCTTTACGTATAATATCAAAAATATGTTTATCTATATCAGTAGCGCACACAAAAGTTTTTCAAGGGGGGTTCCAGGGTCGAAAGCCCACCATTTTGGTATCACGCTCTAATACGCTGCCCAACATATTCTTTTGATTTTGTCGATTTTCGGGAACAAAAACAATACTAAATTAATCATTGAATAAATAATTAGCATTAATTAATAAAATTAATTATTAATAACAAATACATAATTGAATTTTACTAATAATACATAGGATAACTAATCGAAAAATCAAGGGGCTATGGGGGTCCGGACCCCTAGGATACCCCCTTGTCTTTTCACTGTGATCGATATATTTTAAATATTATTTTAATAATTCTTCTAAGTGTGGAATGGATTCCCAAAACATTTTTAGTTCTAAGCATTCCGAAGTCGAAAACATTTCACACTGATCTTTGTCCAGAAAAAAGAACTCTCCCATGGTCAAAATTTACTCTGTTTTAACCCCACCACCTAAAAGAAAGTAGCATTACTTTTACCAGTTTTAAAACTGTGACAGTCCTTAGCAAGTGTCCTCTTTCGTTGAGGGGAGACAGCTACATCGGAAATACTCAATGTTTGTCATTTCAGTAAGAAAAGAAAATAGATCTAGCAACAGATGTTCCCAGCTTTTTGTTTCATAGACCCTTGCCATGTTTTTCGGTTTGGGGTAGACCCTGCTACCTAATATTGAATGTTTGCAGGTTACCAATTTAATGACAGGTGGTATAGATCTACTTATTTTTTAAACTATTTAAATTTCTAACTAAATGAAGTATGGGTGTTTTAAAACTTAAGAAAAACACTTTAAATTTGAATTAAATTTAATTATACATATAATAAATGAGCAACAAAAATGCTTTTTACAGAGAGGGAATAAATCTGGTGCTTCAATAAAAATTTTTTCAACATTTGGATCGATGGTGTCGGTTTAACCCGGGATCTCCTCGGTGGTATCCAGAACTTATCTCCCCTCTTTCTTTTTTGTTTTGGAGATTGACAACCATGCTGAAAAAGTAATTAAAAATTTACTTACGATATTCCATAATTGGTGATAAATGACAGGAATGTCTTTTTATAGCCAAAATTGCAGACATGATCTTTGTTTTTAATAAGATTTATGTTTTGTCACCTTGAAACCCTCAAATTAACCTAGTAACAAAATCATTTTGCCTATATCTCTTTATTTTTTAGTTTGTGATCTCACTTCCAGTAATATGTACTATGCATGTTTCAATGCTTATTTTCTGCATCTAGAAAGATGGGAAATTCCACAGAAGCATTTAAGCATTACTCTAAGACAATCTTGCGATACCCTTTGGGAAGCTAATATAGATTCGGTTAAAGCAGTGTATATACAGTTTGAACAAACTCGTATAATAACCTAGAAGAATTCATTAATTAAAAATTTATTAGCTTCAATCCAAGAAATGCCAATCATTTTTAATAGTATGGTTAGCAATATAGACTAAAATTGACACTATCAATGAACTATTTCAAGCAAAAACATCTGTTCTCGATATTTGTACAAAAACTTAGGAAAAAAAATTAACATGTATTCAGATGAAGTAAAAGTACAAGAATAGAATTTCTATATTTAAGAATTATATTTATGGGAGCAAAGCAATTTTATTCATTTATTTTTTGTTATCCCAAACAATCAGTTTCGGTCACTTCTTATTTTTTAATTCCAATAATTTTGAATTGATTTATATAACAGTTACGATGTTAATTAAATATCTTTTTCAATGACCGCACAATTAATACAAATTTTGTGTGCACACTTATTAATAACATAAAAATACAACTTTTAATAAGGGTTGATTGAGTGAATATTAACGTCGCACTTTTTCGGTTAATCGAGGACTTTGGCAACCGATCTCCTAATAATGAACCATAATCAAGCGACGAGAACGATACCTGAGCTAGCTCCCCTCTACTAACTTCCACACCACACCAACTGGAGGACGTTTGAGCCTCGACATATTCAATTTGCTTTGGCCCTCTCTACTCGGCGGGTCTTGGCTCAAACTCTAACAAAGCTGAAATCTTTTTACTGCAAATTACTGTTATGTACATCAGCATGTTGTTACATTAAATCAAGTGATTAATATACTTTTAATGTATATATATATATATATATATATATATATTCACTACATTATTTTATTTTAAGGGCTTATTTTAAAAATGAAAGCTGAAATGTAATAAAGTTAAATCATTTCTTTTTAGACACATCCTTATTCATAAAAAGAAAATTACATATTTTTCAAAAATATTAAAGTAACTCAAAATATTCAAGGTGGTAATTTTTTAAATGAAAAAGTGTAAATAAAAATTAAATATAACAAAACGGATAAAAAATTTCGTCTCTCCTTTGTATGCCGATATTCGAATAAATACGCATTCCTCGAATCCTGAATTACATTGTATACAGCACAAATAGATTTTGCACTCAAAATTAGTTTCTTTTTTTCTCGGTAAGGCTTCGGGATTCTAATCCGAACAATCCAACACTCATAGCTCCTACAATTATTTTTAAATTTTTCTAAGGTTGCAATTTAATTTTAATTCTCAACTTTTATTTTTAAATCTTTAATTTTTATTTTTTTAAAATTTTCAATACCCACTCAATCATGGCAAGCACTATCAATAAAGCTCAGCATAATCTAAAGATAGGGGATGAAGACCTCATTAGAGATCATGTGCCTCTATGATCGTATAATCCGAACAAATGAGAATTTGAGATATATATCTATATTTGGAAGCTCATTCATCATGGGGACTTAAAAACATCCATATCGTAATTCTCGTCCAAAATTACAAAGATCCGGAGACCACAGGGAAATTTTTTAAGGGGGTCCGGGTCGAAGTTCCCCTTTTGTATCATGCTCCTTTTGATTTTGTCGATTTTCGGGAACAAAACACAGTAAAAAACTAATTATTGAACAAATAATTAGCATTAAGTAATAAAATTAATCACTAATAACAATTAAATTTTACGTACTATATACTTAGAATTAGAATCAATCGGGAAAAAAAATCAAGGGCTTTGGGGGTGTCCGGACCCCCAGGACCCCCTCCTCTTGTGTGCGCCACTGATCTGTTATGATATTGGTCACACCTTTTTCCATTGAAAATTGTCATTTAAAGCATTTCATCACAAATACATGTAAAATCTCAGTTCTTTCTATTTTACACATTTATTGTAATGAATTTTTTGAAATTCATTAAAATACAACAAATTTTTTTCACTGTCCTCTATTAAATTAATTATATCTATTGAATTATAGTTTAAAAATTAATTTCTCTTAGTAACAAAAACATTCTTTCTACTTCCCAATCGGGCTTATTAATCGTTCTGCCTGGCATTAGGGGCATAGCTACTGCCGTATCAATGATATGGGGTCCCCAAGCTTCAGAAGCCTCAACAACATGTGTAAGTAAAATATGGACTTATTTTGTCCTACGCTTATAATCGGCTACACTAAAAATAACATTACAAGAATACAAACGCAGATCATGTATAATAAATACAAATTGCTCGTGCCTACTTTTACCGAAATGTTAATAATGCAGATTAGGAAACAAAAAGGAAGCTTAATTTGGAAATTAATTCGATGAATATAATAATTTAACTGAAGACAGTGAAATTTGTGTAGTCCTGAGTGGGCCCTGTATTAAAGTTCCTTGGGGGCCCCTTTCCCGGGACACCCCTGCATTTTCATAAACGTTTTGGGACCCTCAAAGCTTGAGGCTCTATATCATTAATATGGCGGTAACTATGCCCCTGATTGGATATGTAAAACAAGAGATGGAATGCTGTTAAAAAAGGACTGACAAAATTGTGCTCTAGTGAATATTTTCTAAGAAAAATTACATTTCCTTTTTTAAAGATTCAAATCAAAGCTGATTGTTTCCATGATAAGCATTCTTCTATGGCAATTTCAAATACAGTTTGCATCTAAGAGATATGAGCAGAAAAAAATTTATTACAATTTCGCATATTTCTATCAAACAATTAGGTTGTGTAAAGATAAAATAAAAAAATCATCCTTGGAAATTCAAAAAAATAAATAAATAAATACTTTTGCTAAATTTTAGCTGAAGATCTACCAAATTCTTCGTCAAAAAATTAAAATCCACTAGCACGGCTTTAAAACGACGACTCTCCGCACCCGCGATTTGGTACGGCAGTAATAAACTAGAAACCAGAAACATTTAGAAAACTCTCTCATCCATTTCCTACCCCCTCCGAAGCATAACAATCTCCCTTCCCTTCGAGACGTTTTTTCTGCTCGATCAGGTTTTCAAACAGCGCATGCGTTCTCATGCCAAAAACATCTGTCAATCATTTTTAAACCACACCCCGTTGCTATAGTAACGGTAGGTTACTAGATAACAAGCATTATCACTTTGACGTCATCCGAGTTGCAAACAACGCCATCTGTTGGATAAAGGAAGTTTTTGAAAAATGGACGTCGACCTTAACAAAAAATCCATAAAATTATCCCATTTAGACAATTTGGTAGAGGCTAAGTTTTGCTCATAATTTTTTCTTGTTTCCTTATCTAATTTTCTTAAAATTAAATTTATCAATAGAACTTCTGAAAATTCGTTTAATTCTAATCCTACCATTTTTAATCCTCTTAAATGTTTTTAACAACAATCTATTTAACTTCTTAAATTTTTAGCTGATTCGTGAGTAAATTTTTCCAGTGACAATATTTCACTGAAATGACTATTTATAATCAATTTTTTATTCTCAAATCTCTTTCAAGCATTCAAATAATGAAGTATATTATCATTAATTATTATCAATAGTAATAACATTCTTAACTATTCCAGTTAGTGTAGATTTTAAATCATACAACTTTTGAGAATCAGTGCTGTGAATAAAAATGATTTGTGTGAATGAGTGACTGCATGGCACCACGTTTTTGTAACTGTGAAGAGGTTGTGTGACGTCATTATGTTCTGTATATAAAAAGGGGAAGCAATCACGTGTGTTTGCTCTCGCTCGGAAGTTCTGAATAAACTTGCTTACTTTAATTGACTGGCTCAAGACTTAATTACTTCCACCAACGCCCAGCATCGGGTAGATGCAGCTCGCAGAATTTTAGAATTGATATTGTTCTTTACGTAAGTTGCGGCACCCTCGGCGGGACGTGTTGTTGGTTGGAAGTGAAACTGAAACCGAATTTAAATTATTGAATTTTGAACTATAAAATGGAAGTGAGTGCGTTGAAAGTGGAAAGAAAAGGACCGAGAACAGCATTTTCTCTCAGTCTGAAAAAGATTGAAACCGAAGTAATGAAAGAAAACATCGATATGAATCAACTTTCGATTCTGAAAACTCAATTTATGGATAAATTTCAGAGACTCGACACTTGTCAGAATCAAATTTCTGAACAACTTTTGGATTCAGAAGATGCCGTGCGAGAATATTTAGATGATATGGAAGAGACGCAGAAAACTACCGTGACCGCTACATCGAAATGTGTTCCCGAGTAGATTTGAAAATACGATAAATTGTTGCTCCTACCGAAACTGAAAGAGAAGTTTTAAATTACCGAAAATCGAATTGAAGTTTAGCGGCGAAGCTAAAGACTTTTTGGCCTTCTGGAGTCAATTTCAGAAAATTCACAATGATAAAAGCATTGCGGAAGAAGACAAGATACAATATTTATTGCAATCCATGGAACCGAAATCGAAAGCTAACGATTAGTGCTGAGTTTCCCTGCAACGGCGGAAAATTATCCTAAAGCCATTGATCAATTAAAAGAGAGAAACGGCCGTGAAGACTTTCTAGTACAAATTTATGTACGTGAACTTTTAAGTTTAGTAATGAAGAACGCTGTTTCTGGAAGAACGAAAACTGATTTGCCCGCCTTCTACGATGAACTTGAAGGGAAATTACGGTCGTTGGAGAGCCGTGGACGAACACAAGAAAAATATGGAGACTTCCTTACACCATTGGTAGAGTCCTGTTTACCCGAGGAAATCTTGGTGCCTGGAAAAGAAAACGGAATACTGAAACGGACACCAAAGGATCGCGCACTCTAGAATATTTAATGACTTTCCTTCGCCTGGAAGTCCAAGGGGAAGAGATGTTGCAGCTGGCAAAATCCGGTTTTGGAACTCTTATCCGAAAAAGAGATCCCCCAACTGAAAGGGTTAAACCGACTGAACTAATGACTGCATCAGCCCTGGCGAGTTCCGAAAAGTCCTCAGGTAAGAAAATCAATAACTGTATATTTTGTGAGAAATATCATCCCAGTGAAAAATGCTTTAATGCTAGAAAAATGTCTTTAAATGCTAAGAGGCAATTGTTATTAAGAGAAGGTGCTTGTTTTATTTGTTTAAATACATCTGGAAATTTGAGTTAAAATTGTGTTAGTAAAAATAATATTAATTGTTCTAAACGTAATTATTCTCATTTTGAAATTATGTGTCCAAAATTAGATAAGAATTATGATCAAAAATTTTTTGTCCCATAAAAACTGAGAACTCTCTATCAAGTAACTGCAACAGAAACCAAAGTACACTGCTGGTCACCGTAAATGCAGCACCCTGAAGGAAGCATGCAAATAACATGAAATTTACAACATACATTTGCGGAGGTGAGGTATGCAAATGATTAGAATTTCAGCGCAGACACACATCACGCGCGCCTGTGGCGCCACCTGAAAGCGCCATTTAAGGCTTGGAGATTTCGACGATTTCAAGTTCGGCAATTGTGTTCTTTTAAGTGTTTTTTTCAAAAAACGATCAGTTATGTCTCGTAGAAAACAGCGACCAGCTTTTGATCAAGTATCCGAGTTCGATAGAGGAAGAATAGTGGCCTACCGAGATTGTGGATTATCTTTCAGGGAAATCGGTAGTCGTGTTGGACGAAATCAAACAACTGTAATGCGGATATATGACCGTTGGATGCAGGAGGGTACGACGGACCGACGTGACCGATCACATCCACCTCAGTGCACCACTTCACGTGAGGACAGGCAAATTGTGCGCATGGCAGTGACGGATTACTCAGTCACATAACGAACCATAGCACAGCACATTGAGTCTGTAACGCATCATTCAGTGTCTGCGCGTACCATTCAACGCCGTTTACAGCAGAGTGGTCTGTGCGCAAGACGTCCATTGCTTGGTCTACCCTTGACGCAGAACCACAGACGTCTCCGCCGCCAATGGTGCGATGAAAGAAGGATGTGGGCGGTAGAGTGGAATGAATTTGTCTTTACTGACGAGTCACGCATCTGTCTGCAACACCACGATGGTCGGATTCGAGTCTGAAGACACCGTGGAGAGAGGATGCTGAACAGCTGCGTTATGCACCGACGCACTGGTCCTGCACCGGGTATTATGGTATGGGGCGGTATTGGATATCACTCTCGCACTCCTCTAGTACGCATTGCCGGTACTTTAAACAGACAGCGCTACATCTCCGAGGTGTTGGAGCCAGTTGTCCTTCTTTACCTTCAGGGCTTGGCCACAGCCATATTTCAACAGGATAATGCGCGACCACACATGGCACGCATTGTCCAAAGGTTCTTCGTCAATCACCAGATTGAATTGCTTCCCTGCCCGGCTTGCTCTCCGAATCTTTTGCCGATAGAAAACATGTGGTCCATGGTTGCTCAACGATTGACCCAGATTACACCCCCAGCTGCCACACCAGATCAACTTTGGCAACGTGTTTAACCTGCTTGGTCTGCTGTACCCCAAGAACATATCTAAAGTCTCTTTGAATCAATGCCGAGGCGTGTGGCAGCGGTGATCTCCAACAATGGCGGCTACTCTGGCTACTGATTCTGGCAGGAACCACACTTCATAGAAGTCTATAAATTTAATCATTTGATACTTGGTCAACATGTTATCGACAAAATAAATTTTGTTGTGCTATATCTTGGTGTTGCTTTTACGGTGGCCAGCGGTGTATATACTTTCAAACTCTCTGCGTTTTCATTCGTGTCAAAGGTCAGGAAAGGAAAGTTAGAATTCTTATTGATACCGCTTGTGAATATAGCTACATTAGTGAAAGTGTTACTAGCATTTTGAAGGCCACTCCACTTACAGAGGAAACTATAATTCATTCTCTGTTCGGGGGCAACGCGAAACTAAACCGAAAAATCACAGCGTGTTTTCTATTTAGGTCAGTGATTTGAAACGCTCTTATGTGTGTGTAGTTTTAAAGCGCTATCGGAAAAGAAAATAAAGAGGATTTATTTCTAAGATTGATGATAAGCGTATTTTAAATGAGTTAAAAAATAAAAAAATTATTTTATCGGATTTAAATTGTATAGAAACGGAAATTGGGCTTTTGATTGGGGCTGATAATATAGGAAAATTATTGATTGGGAATTTATTTAAATTAGTTTCTGGTTTAACAGCTATTGAAACTAAACTAAGATGGATGGTAATTGGAAAAGTAAGTTCGAACGTTAAAAACGCTATGTTAACGACATCTTCGCATGTTCGGAATGATAGCGTCAAAAAATTATGGGAACTTGATGCTTTAGGAATAACGGATCCCTTCCTTAATGAGAATACGAAAGAAAATTTTGATTTAACCGATTTTAATAAAAAATTAAAATTCTTCCCGATGGGAGACATGAAGTTAAACTCCCATGGAAATGTAACTCTGAAAATTTGCCCAGTAACAAAGAACTAACATGGAAAAGGCATCTACGGATGATGAATAAATTAAGAAATGGTAAATTTTTTGATGATTGTAAAAGTGTGTTTAGAAAGTGGGAAGATTTAAATATCATTGAACGTGTGCCGGAAGTAGAATTGAACGATGAATGTCATTATTTAACACACAGGCCTGTGATTAAATTAGAAAGTGAGACTACAAAAATACGACCCGTATTCGACTCTTCTGCCCGTGAAAAAAGGGAAACCATCTTTGAACGACTGTTTATGTAAAGGCATAAACCTTATTGACCTGACATTTTAGATCGTTTTAGAAATAATAATCAATCATTAATTAGAGAAAGGTTCTGGATTATCAGAGCTAGAAAAACTATTAAGAGTATTTTGAATAAATGTGTTATTTGTGCTCGTTTTAAAGTGAAATCATTGTCAAGCGGACCATCACCTTTACCACCAGACAGAGTGACTGATTGCGCGATACTTGAAGTTGTAGAGGAATTGACTTTTTAGCTGGACCTCTGTTTCTAAAAACTGTGGCGAAAAGGTAGGGATTACATTGTTTACTTGCGCAGTCTATCGCACACTCCATCTTGAATTAGTAAACGCTCTGTCTTCTGATGCCTTTTTTCTAGCCCTTAGGCGTTTCATTGCCATGCGGGAGAGGCCCAGGATAATTTACTGTGATAACGGTACTAATTTCCGAGGTGTTTTCAATGACCTTGCGAAATTGGATTGGCATAAAATATCGAGAGAAACATCAACTCAAAAAATAGTTTGGAAATTTATACCACCTACCTCTGCATGGTGGGGAGGCTGGTGGGAAAGGTTGGTTAGCATTATCAAGGAACTAATGAGACGTTCTCTTGGAAAATCAATATTAACCTATGAAGAATTGTCAACAGTGATTTGTGATTGTGAATTTTTAATCAGTAGTAGACCTTTAACTTATATATCTGAAAATCCACAGGAATTGATCCCTCTTACTCCAGCAATGTTTTTAACAGAGAATCGCTGTTCCGATACTACCGATATTGACGAATTAAATTCGAGAGACTTAAGAAAAAGAATGAAATATAGAATTAAACTTTTAAGTGATTTAAGGCAGCGTTTCAGGAAAGAATATCTAGGTGAGCTAATACAAAAACAGAATGATAATCGGGTGCGGGAGCCCCGAGTTGGGGAAATGGTCTTAATTGGGAACGACAATAAGAAACGTTTGTCTTGGCCTATAGCTAAGATTATAGAATTAATCCCTGGTCGAGATGGGGAAATTCGAACAGTTCGGTTAAAAACTCAACATGGAATAGTAATACGCCCGGTGCAACTTATCTTCCCTTTGGAAGTACAAGCCATTGCAAATAGCGATAAGGAGTTGAAAGAGGAATCAATTTCTGTTAAATGTACTAAACCTGAAAATGTCTTGAATACTAATGATGTAATTGTAAAAAAATATATTTCTTCTGGAAGATTGGTTAAAGAACCAAAGAGACTTGATCTTTTGAATTATAACTGTTATAGGTTTGAGACTCTCCCCAAGTCTCAAAGGGGGGAGTAAGTTGTGAATAAAAATGATTTGTGTGAATGAGTGGCTGCATGGCACCACGTTTTTGTAACTGTGAAGAGGTTGTGTGACGTCAATATGTTCTGTATATAAAAAGGGTGAAGCAATCACGTGTGTTTGCTCTCTCTCTCTCGGAAGTTCTGAATAAACTTAGTTACTTTAATTGACTGACTCAAGACTGAATTACTTCCACCAACGCCCAGCATCAGGTAGATGCAGCTCGCAGAAATTTAGAATTGATATTGTTCTTTACAATCAGTTAAACTATTGTTAGAATCAATTAAAGAAACAAATTGTTCTTTAAAATTAAACCACTCATGGTAAGAACCATTAAATCGGGGCAATTGAATATCTGGTAATTTTTAATGTTCTTAAAACTATTTTCACAAGATGTAACAGCATTATTCTTTAAATCAATATTTAAAATAATATTTTTATTTCTTACCTCGATATCTTCGCAATCATCTTCTAAATCCTGGATTTCCGATTCAAGAGGTTGCAAATCACTATCATTTTCGACTACTTCATAATATTCATTCTGAATATCACTCAGTTTAATTCGTAAGCTTTTCAAGATATCCATTTTGGATTCTAAATGCGTTTGATCCTTTTCATCCGGATTGTTGATAAAGTCCTTGAGTCTGGTTAGCTGAGCTTTTATAGCTCCACATTTTCTATTAAGAACTACTAATGTTTCTTTAGACATTCTAAAGATTCTACTAGTAATAATTATTCTAAAGGTTCTACAACTCCGTGAATGGACCATTGTTGACTAAAATAAATAAACGGACTGTATTTCCACAAATTGTAATAAGCAAAACGGATCCCAACCATATGGGATCGCTGCACTTTTCAAACTGATTAACAAAAAGGTTAAAACAGTTGGCTGGGAGCAATCTATACAAAGGAATTCTCGACAGCTGGCACCAACATAGTGTGAGCTTAATTTTTAAAAACACATTACAGATTATAAGTCTTCTTTATTCATAAAAATATAATAAAATGCTGAAATGTTTTTATCCGATAGTATTATTATTTTTTATGTTTTTTGTTTTTTTTTCCCCGTGAATGTAAACAAATTTCTAGGCTTTCCCCGCTATAGTTCTTTTTATATTGTTACATATTCTTAATCAAACATTCAAACGTTCAGAAATAAGCAGTCGTTTCAATAGCCATCGGTAAAAAAATTGTATTCATTATTTAATGATAATGAATTTAAATAAATATATTTTTTTTTAAAACTAAAGCAGTATTTTCTATTATTTCATTACTAAATTAATTATTTAATAATAAAAAAGTGCATTGTCTTTTATTTTGAATAAAACTACATTAGTTTTTAAAAACATTTTTAAGCTTACTGTATGTAACGATTGACTGACAAATGAAAATTTGAAATCCATTTTATTATTTTATATTCTTAGAAAGAAATTGTTAAAAAATAATGAATGTACTTAGCTTTTGTAATATTATTAAAATCAGAAATACTTTCTTTCTTTTGGCTTTAAATTAACATTTTTTTTAAAACAAAAGCAGTATTGTTTTTTGTAAATCATTGATCAAAATTTGAAGAAAGCTCTTATCATTGGAGAAAGAAAGAGGGAAAAATGGCTTTACTCTCAAAAAGGCCCATGCAATGCCGGGCTAAACGAAGAGAAAAGAAACAAGGGAAAAAAATAGAAGAAATTTCAAAACATGGAATTTGAATCACAATAATATAGAAATCACAAACACGCCAGGAAGATATCACACGCACCCAGAAGGGAGTTTCCATGGACAATATGTCAAAAAAGCCCGTTCTACGCCAGCTAGTTCAAAGGTAATCAATTATAGGACAATAGAGATGGAACTGAGCATATTTTTAAATCTTCCAAAATTTTCAGGAAACTTAAAAGAAATTTCATGTTGTACATTATATGAAAGCAAATGATTTAACATATCATTTGTGTATTGATGAAAACTTCATGAAACCAAAAGTTTCTTCTATAATACTACAATTTTTTTTTTTTTAATAAAGATTCAAAATTCTTTGTAACTTATTTTTTAGCATGCTTATTTGTAATAGTACAAGCAATTAATTGTAAATATTATGCAATTTAAATTACATACATCAAGAACTATGTGAAGATAATTATATACTTACAGTAGAAAGATGGCTCACATGTAGTAACATTAATCAATTTCTCAAAATTTTGTTAACATTTAAATAAATTAGAAGCAGTGTAATTTTCGTGTACAATGACCTTCCAAAGTTCAGGTTCAATCTCTTTTTTGAAGCTCGTAATTAAAAAGCAGTAACTGTAAAATTCATAATTTATAAAAATGATAGAAAAAAACTTTAAGAAAACAATTTAACAAAAAATTGCCGCTTTTTATTTTAAATAGCAGTGGAAGAAAATATACAAAAATCAAAGTTTTTTACAATAAATATGTAAATGGATAGTTGTTGTAAATTCCTTGACAATATTGTAAGGCATTGGCCCGTGAGGGTTGCCGTACTCCTACGTTTTCCTCGTGACCTAGAAGTGTGGGAGTGAATGAAGAACCAGGCTTTGCCATAATCTTAATATCTCTTTATTAAGATCTTAACTTAAACAATATACAATAAGGATATATTAATATTTTAACTTAGCAGATCTGAGGTGAAGAAACACACAATACGTACTACCAAATAAGCGCGACCCTGATCACTATATTTAACTTTACCGCTTACTCCAAACCTCAGTAAATACACAGTTCCTAGTATTAATTTAAGCAACCCTACCTCTATATCCCGGTAAGCAGTAACTCACTCGAATCCTCAATGACGTTGCGGTTTATCTCGTGTGGAATGGTATCCACCTCGACTTGAACGCTTTGGTACGAATAGATTAACTCTTGAGTGTCGGATAACTTCTCTTACTTTTGCTTTTACATTAGTAAACACAGACTAGCATAATCACTTCTCAAAGACCACATTGCATACGTTAAACTTCTGCTATTTAAAAGGTTCTTAATTTGCATAATCACGCTTCGCTTCTGGATTTGGTTGGAAAGAATTTGCCTTTTCGGCCCCAAAGAACCCAAGAGGAGTTTTTAGTTGAAAACACGATGAGCCCGTCATAATATTCAGAAGTGTGTAGCAGTCTTTTACCCTATTTATTGAGGTGGTGTGGGGTTGGATGAATGGAAGTGGAGTTGCCACAAGTTGATGCTGCTAGCCAACTCAATGTATCTTGCAGTTTGATTCAATGACTGGGATCAATTTAAATAGGATCAATTAAATAAGATTCTGTGTGTAGAAGAGACATGTTCCACATCAGTCAGTCACTCAACCATGGTTCACAGTTACAAGGTTTGTCCCCAGTAGTTTTCATGTTGCTTCATAGTGCGAGGTAAATTAAAATCGCATCAAATCTACATCAACGAAGAATTAAAACCCCTGCAGAAGACCGTTTTCTACCTTTATTGCCATGAAAGAAAATAACCTCAGCTCGTTTCTGGTCATTTTGTCACATCAGGAGGAAGGATTTGCGCCTTCATGAAGAAGATCTCCATGCATGACGTCCAATTTTGTGTATCCTGCTTAACCAATGAGAGAAATGCGCCCATTTATATGGGGCAAGGGAAAACTTTTTCTGAACCAGACCGCAATTAGCTTTTGTATTCTTCGCAGACAAGTCTAGGTGCACAATGGATAGCGATTCAGAGCGTCTGCTGATTTAGAGGGCACAACTCACCAGTTAGAATTAATGTAACATTGTTGAAAGACACAGAAATAGTGGATTTGGGGCTCAGGCAAGGATGTCTGTCAGTGGTCACCCTGACCTGTATGTGCTCCGTGGAGGAACTGTGACTGATGTGTGAGGTACCTGGACAAGATCTTTGATCGATTTGTCAGCCAATTTGCCTACAGCTATTGGCAATGAATTCATTCTAATGGATAATGCCTGGCCTCACTGAGGTATGCTTGCTTAGAACATATGGAGGACCACGGTTTGTAGTGAAGGGAACATCCAGCTGAATCTCCTGACCTAAATCCGATTGAGCATACCTTAGTAGACACACTGCTGCTTTAAGTCCTTCTCTAAGGTCATTACATGGGTTGGAGCAAGGATTACTCCTTGTTTGGCCTTTGCTTTCCATTTCTGTGTCCGACAATAAGCAGCATGAAAATCGATTCTACCAAAGCATTGCAGTTAAAGGTCGACATATTTCTCATTAGAAGTCATTTTTGTAATGTTTCCACAACATTTTTCCTCATAAAACTGTGATGTACTACTTTCTCCAATGATCAATTGTTCTGCCAAGGGTGATATATATTTTTTTTTTGTCATAAATTGTGTTTGTGTTAAAATTACGCAAATTTCTGTTGCATTCAACAAAAACCCGTTTAGTGCACATATTCTCCAACTTTCTTATATAAATGTTCATTCATTTTCAAATTAAGTACTAAAAGCACAGGCTGTACCGGAACTTATGGAGGCCAATGTAATTACTTAAATTACACAACTCATGCTAATAATATAATAATTTTTGTCATTTAAACTGAATTTTTTGGGATTGTAGTCATTATATTAATTATAAATTACACACAGTTGAATTCTCCCCAGTATAACTTTGTGAATGCGATTCCAATACAGTTGGTGAATAAAAATTAGTCATATGTTAAATCTGAATTTTGTAATAATTGTGTTATGTAGCAATTTTAAGTATAATGCTTTTGAATGTGCAATATTTTGAAATATATTCAAACTGATGTACACTATTTTAAAATACTGTAGCAAATATGTTAACACACTGTTATTTTTCAAAAAATCATTATTGAGGAAAAATTATTGTATTAGTATATGTATCTAGTATTAATAAATAATACCAAATGACTCAAAAATAACACTAAAGAGCCATAAATCACGAAATAGCAATTTACAAACATCTTGGTCCCAGTAACATCATGAATCAAGATATATATTATAAATGCGAAAGTATGTTTGGATGTGTTTGGTAGTCTCACGGTAAAACAACTGAATGGATTTTAATAAAACTTTACAATAATATAGCTTATACATCAGAATAACACATAGGCTATATTTTATAAAGATATTGTGTGGAATTTCCAAAATATAACGATAATTGTCAAGAAAGTAGAAAAAAATTCGGCCATCTGCAAAAAAGCCCGTGACAGCATATATCTATCTTTTTTGTGTGAAGCAAAACTTTCCCTTTTGTTTTGTCTACGCCATGCCTCAGTGAGCGCTCGCTTTTAATTTATTCCGTTGATCAGTGTAATCACTATTTTTTTTTAATTTCAAAATAAAACTAGATTTCGAAGGGAGAGGCGGTGACAAGATTTTAACATAAAATAAAAACAAAAAAAAAGTAATATTAATGTATTACACTTCCAGATATAAATTATTTAACTATTTTAAGCGTTCATTACACAAAATTTGTAACAATGACAGTGGAATGAAAAACTATGAAATTAAAATAAAATATCAAAATGTTTTTATCAGATAGTCTTTTTTTTTCTTTCTGAATGTTTTTTTCAGTACGTGTAAATATATATCTAGGCTTTCCCCCATACTGTCTTTTTTATAACTTACATATATATACATATATGTTTATTCAAGCATTAATGAAAAGCAATCGTTTCAATAGCTCTCTGTAAATTTTTCTTTTATTTATTACTTATAGAAAATGAATTTTAATTAATATATATATATGTTTTTTTAAAGGATTATTTCCATTATTTCATTGCTAAATTAATTATTTGTTAATTAAAAAGTACATCATCTATTATTTGGATAAAAATACATTTTAGAGACATTTTTAAGCTAACCATATGTAACGATTGATTGATTCATGATAATCTCTGAAATTTATTTCATTATCTTAATTTCTTAGAAACTAGCTATTATTAAAAAAATGATGAAAGTTTTTTGTGTGTGTTTTACTCTTAGCACATCAGAATCGTTTTCTTTTTATTGCTTCATATTAATAATTTTTTAACTAATGCAATGTTGTTTTTGATAAGTCATACATCGAAATTTGAAGCTATATCTTATCTGTGAGGGGGAGGGGAAGAGAAAACAATTGTTTTACACTAAAAAAAAACAAAAAAAAACGTGTTATGCCGGGCTAGAGAGAGGGAAAAGAAACCGATCTTAAATCGAAAACATGTGGAACAAATTTCGAAAAAGGGAAATTTAATGAAATAATTTTAGAACTCACTCACATTGCGCGCGTACAAACACACACACATAATTACTGGCGTCGTGAGGGAAAGAGAAAGTCCGTGCAACGCCGGGCCATGCAGATAGTGAAAAGGGTGGGGCATTTTTATAGCTTTCATTTGTAATCGAGTGATTTCTGTGAATCTGATATGATTGTGACCTGACGATGCAGTTAACTGACTTCGAATCCTGAAAACTATCTGGGGCTAGACACATGGGTGACCCGAATCCAATGACTTCTGCATAGAGTAGTCAGTGTTACCAGACAAGCAATTTTGTGTCAAAGAATAGAGATAATCAATTGTAAGTACAACAGAACAGTTCAGTAAAATTTGTAATGAGTGAGATTGTGGTGCAGAAGACTTATTTGAGTGCAGCCCTTGTGCTGGACCCATGAAATACCGATTAAATCTTAAATAACTGGAAAAGCGTTGCTTGATGAGTCTTAATTCCAGTTGGTAACAGCGAATGTTAAGATTTTCAAGTATGGCATAGATTCCACTAGACCATGAACCCAAGTTGTCAAAAAGGAATTGTGCAAGCTAGTGCTGATTCCGTAATGGTGTGGGATGTGTTTCCAAGGCATGTGCTAAGACATCTGGTGAAACCAATTCAATCATTTACTGGAAAGGATTATAATCAACTACCTAGTGACCATTTGCAATTATTCAAGGACTTCATGTACTCAAACAATAGTAAAATTTTCGAGAATAACCTTGCCGAATGTCACCAGAGCAGCATCATTCGCGATTAGTTTGAGGAACATTCTCAACAAAAAATTCCACCAAATGATTTGGCTATTTAGATTTCAGGAAAAAATTATATTGAACTCATGAGACTTAACTGAATGTCAGTTTGTGCTCAAAATCCTCCAATGGCAATATTTTCGCAATTGTAGACGACTATAGGGGCAACATTGCTGCATATTTCTTCAGGAAATTTCCGACGACATGGTGAGTCTATCCAAATCAAGTAGCTGCATTTCGCTATGCAAAAGGAGGTCTCATGATAGTAGGCGGCATCTCATGACCCTTGGCACTTCAGTGTATTTTACTGATTGTGTAAAGCTTGGAAGGATAAATTAAATAGCCGAGAGCTTTTTTTTTTTTTCAATCATGCAATTGTCCCCCAAGGACAAATGAATCAGACTATCGTGCGAAAACTTTTTAAAGGGGTCGGACTTTTATAACAGGAAAAGGGAAAATAAAATAAAGGGATAAAGCTATGTATATATAATTAATGATAAACCATGCCTTACTTTTACAGCAGAGGGGTGTGATAACAAAAATGTTCGAAAACCATTGTTGTAAGACATTTTATTTAAAAGATGATAATTTGAAATGCCTCTCTGCTTTCTTTCAAACCGTTCATAGGGGCCCATCTTATCTCGATATTCTTACACTCCAGTTTCCAGTGTGTCAAATCAGTAAGGGGGAATGGATCATGTTTTCTTAGGAATACTTGTGTCTTCGATTTTTTTGAATTATCAGTGTATTCTCAGGGTTACAAACACTACAATATGAGAACCACTGAAGTATAGATTTTGATTGAACTAATAATTTGATACTTGTAACTATAAAAATTTAGCAATGACTATATGTGTGTGCTAGCTATTACGTACTAATTGTTTATTTGAAAATAAACATGTTTTCTGTTTTTTCAGATTATAGATTTAGTACCCTTGTCTTTTACAAAATACCATTATGAAAAATTGAGTGAAAATGGAATGCAGAAATTAGCTTGGGCCTTTTTGAAGGTAATTATTCATTTTTCTTACTTGAGCAACTTTCCTTGATCCTTTTATAATATATGTATACACATACTGTATATTAGTACTTAGTTAACTCTGCACATCGTGAGGTCACAATCATGTCAGAAAACTCTTCAGGAATATGGGAAAATGAAACCCAAAAAATCCCCCCCTTTTATACATTTTACTATCTGCAGGGCCCCGGGGTTGCAGGGCTTTTTTTTCCCCCATGACGCCAGCTTTTGTTTGTGTGTTTGCACGCCCCAATGTGGTAATTTAAAAAATTATTTGATTAAATTTCCTTTTCGAAATTTGTTCCACATATTTTCGATTTAAGACAGGTTTTTTTTTCCTCTCTCTACCCGGCATAACACGTTTTTTTTTTTGTGTAAAAAAATTGTT
The DNA here is from genome assembly GCA_019973955.1 of Trichonephila inaurata madagascariensis. Taxonomy (NCBI): domain Eukaryota; kingdom Metazoa; phylum Arthropoda; class Arachnida; order Araneae; family Nephilidae; genus Trichonephila; species Trichonephila inaurata. Next base: position 82,934 of record BMAV01001521.1, read on the forward strand.
TTCTTCCCCCCCCCTCACAGATAAAAATATATTTAAATTTTGATGTATGACATAAAAACAATATTGCGTTAAGTTAAAAAATTTTTAATGTGAAACAATAAAAAAAAAACGTTTGATTTTTAAAAAAACACAAAAACTTTTATATTTTTTTTAAAAGGGGTTATTTCAAGAAACTAAAATAAAAAATAAATTTTAGAGTTTTTGGCTCAAAGTTACATATGGTTACAAAAGTTTAAAATGTATTTTTTCCAAATAATAGATGATGTACTTTTTTAAATTTAAAAAAAATTAATTTAGTAATGAAATAATAGAAATAATCCTTTTAAAACATATATATATTAATTAAAAATCCATTTTCTAAAGTAATAAATAAAAAAAATTTACAGATAGCTATTAAAACGATTGTTTTTTAAATGCTTGAAAAAAACATGTATATATTTGTAACGTGTTCGATTGATGTGAACCCCCCCCCTTCAATTCATTAAAATCCCTACCCATTCATCCCCGGATGTTGGATGACAAGTGCGGTTTCAGGGGTTTATTGTTTTTGTCTGGCCTGGAAAAGGGCAAGCATCTGGTCAAATGTACAATGGCAAAAATTACCGGTGTCAAAGGCTTTCCCTTTTTTGGTTGAATAGGGGGCCTGTAGCAAATGCGAGAGGGGGGTTTTGTGGGGGGCCCAGGTGTGAATGAATAGATGGGGAATTAGGGGCCCCCTTTGGATTCCAGACGAAGGGGAATGTGTTTTGCCGCGCAAATGAGAGACGAAGGTGGCCCGGGACGGGGGCAGCCCTTTTTTTGACCTGCCAATGAGGAAGACGAGGGCAGACTTTTTTCTTTTTGACCTCCCAAAATAAAAGGAAAACGGGGGCGTGTGGGGGACCCCCCCTTGGTTTTTAAAAAAAGGGGGGAAATTTTTGGGAAAAAAAAAGGGGAGGGGAGAAAAACTGAGAAGAGTAAACCGGGGAAGGACGGGAGAGAGGAAGAAACTTGGAGAGATAGAGCCATGGGTAAACGGGGGCCGGGCGGGGATTGTCGAGTGCCTTGCGGAATGGGGTTTGACCTCAAGTGATAAAGCTGCCCGCCCTTTTTTTGGCCTATTTAATGAATATTTTGAATCTATTAAATACTTTTTAAAATTTTTTTTAAATATCGGGGAAAAATTTTTTCTTGTGAAGAATGACTGACGACGTTACAGTTTATATATATATATATATTAAATTGGTGGAAGGGTGTTGATCCGGCATTTGAGTAAATAGATGCCCGAATCCTTATTTTTTATGGAAAGAATAAAAAGGGGCCAGCCGTGTGCAAAATGTGATAAAGAGAATTTTAATGCCCGCCGGTTTTTTGGGGTCCGCCCAAAAGAGGTTTCTTTTCCCCTACTAGTGATAAAGTGGGGTTTGCCTGTTTTTTTGGAATTCCCCGCTTGGGGATGTTTTTTTGGGGAGTCCCCATGTTGAAAAAAGGGGCCGAATGGGAAGTGTCTCCTGTTCCTGCCTGATGAATCAACGAAATTTAAGGGGGACCTTTTTCCCCCTGTGTGTTTTGAGGGACTTTTTCGAGTCCCCAGTTTTTAGAAGTCACGGGGTTCCCCGTCTGTGATGAGTGGGGTTTTCTTAAGAAGTGATTTGTGTGTAAAGAAAGGAAATTTTCCCCCTATGTCTACGTTTTCCAAATTTTTTAAGGTGAGTCTTTTCTTTAAATTATTTTGGGGACAGCAACTGGTATTTTTTTTTGTATGTAAAATGTTGAATAAGGAATAAAAAAAGACAAAGGTAAATTTGGTAAACAATAAAAAGACTAAAAAAAGTTTTTTGAGTTTTGTATGAAGTGTATAAATGTGTGCGATATTGGTATTTTTTTTTTGAGTTGTGAAAATTAAATATGAGTTTTATTTTTGTGTTGGTACAATATTGTGTAAGATATTGTTGAGGTTATAGAGATTTGTGAAATTAGTAAATGGTAATTATACTTGTAGCGTTTGAGGTACAGTGGAGTAAGTTATTGTGTTGGTTTTAGATTTGCGCACATTTGCGCATAATTAAATCTAGGTCTAGGGTATTGTTAGTTCGGTCTGTGTATAATTTTAACATTGGGGGGTTTTTTTTGTGTGTTTTAGTGCATCATGGGCGGTTTTAAAAAAGGGAAAAAAGAGGGGTAATGTTAAAGTTGCGAAAAATTGGGGGTGAAGTTGATATTACTTTAACTAGGATGGAAATTAATAAGAAGAATTTGTCAAAGAAATACTATACTGATGAAGTAGTTAAATATTTGTTGGGAGGGTTTTTTGGATGAAAAAAAAGGAAATTAAGGAACGCGAAAACGTGTAAGAGGGAAAAATTAAGGAACGTGAACAACGTAAAAAGAGGGGGAAATTAAGGAACGTGAACAACGTGAAAAGGGGGGAAATTAAGGAATTTGAGAAGCGTAGACTGGGGAATTTGAGTTAGAAAGACTAAGAGCTCAGTTCAGAAATAAGTTAAAAAAAAATTTAAATTGAAGTCGGGGAATGGGATTAACAATCTCGCAAATTTTTGGTTGTGTCGGAAAACGTACCCGCAGAAGTTAGTGAACCGGTTAATAAGTGTGGGCCCTTTTAATTAATTTCGGTAGTTAAAAAAAGCGTGGAGAACGCCATGCCTGGGGGATTTTAAAAAGGGGGAATTTTTCCCCCCAGTGAAGGACGAACTTTTTCCCCCCGAAGTAAGGGGGATGGGAACAAAAAAGAATAGAAAATTTTTTGGTTAAAAAAGGGGAAAAAGAAATCAATGGGGATAAATTTCATTGTGGGGGGAAAACCGGGGCCGTTTCCAGGTGCAAAAGTTTTTTGAAAAAACCGCTTTGTGTCCCCGAAGGGGTAATAAATTCTAAGGGATATGGGACCCGATTCTTTGGGGTTGGGAAACAAGGGGGGAATAGTGAACCCTAAATTTTTTCAGTTGTGAAAAGGAATGCAAGAAAGAAGATACCAGATGACGTTAACGAGTGGGTTTAGCAGCAGTTAACAGTGAATCGTGAAGGGTTTTCCCGGGAAACATATAATGGCTTTAAAATAACAGGGCAAAATTAAATGAAGGAAAAAAAAACGTGTAAAGCGAGTGGGGGGGGAGGTTTGAAGGTGAGTTAACAATGCGTTTGCCCTCCCCCAAAAACCAAAAAGATTGATAAGGAAAAGGTTTGAACGGAAAAAAGGGCTAGTTTTTGCTCAAATTTAATTTCGAGGGTAGATTTACCCGGGAAAAAAAGACGCAGTACCATTTATCCCAATTTTAATTTTTCTGTACCGTAAGAAGCTTAAGGCCCCCCTTTTGGTTGGGAAAAAAAGCTCGAAGGGAAATAGGGAAAAAATTCCGAAATTCTCTATTCGGTAAAAAACTATTTATGGATTTTAACTTTCGGGGGTGTTTTAAAAGGGAAAGTCAACTGTTTTTTAAATTAAAATGATAAAATAACTATTTAAGAATGATTAACGCTAAAAAAAAAAGAAGGGTTTCCTTCATATCTTGGGATGATTTTTTTAAAGGAGAAGGATATAAGTTTAAATACGGGAAAAACCGTTTAAAAACAAAACATTTTGTACATCCCAGATGTTAATTAATTGCTACGGGGGATACAAATTTTCTATTAGATTTAGATGTAAACGGGATGGGGCAGTCGAACCGTTTTTTCCCGTTGTTTGGGGTTTGGGAAAAAGGGGAGCCCATACCCTTTTCCACGTATTAAATGTAATAAGTTTTTGAATTTGAACCAGGTGACGCGAGCCGAAAAATTTTTCTTTTTTTAAAAATGGGAAAGGTTTTTAGAAAAGAATAGCGCGGTATCGTGGGTCAATGTACTGGATTTGTGGAAGGGTATTTTCGTCGTTTCTCATGATGAGTTATCCGAAGTATGCCGCATGCCTTTGTGCGTACATTATTAAGAAAGTGATGTTTTAAATTTTTATGCGCTTCTTCTTTTGGATGTAATTTAACGACACGGGTTTTGAAAATGGCTAGAGCAGAATGATGTATCACGAATGGTCGATATAGACATTCTGATGAATTTTGGGAAAAAACGTGTAAAAACAACTTGGGATTAAAAATGGTTCAGGGTTTGGGTTGCGTCGGAAGTCAGATCGACCAAAAAAGGGAAAATTAAAGGGCAAAAAAATTTGGGTTTCCCTGTACGTAATATAGACTTAATAAATTCATTGCATGAGTAATGAGGAAGTTAATTATATTCCCCCAAATTTAAGTGTTTATTTTTCCCCAAAAAACTAACGTAATGGAAGACAATACCATGAATTGTGAATAACTTGTCATAATGGTTTGGAAAAGCCTCCAAAAGCCAAAAAATTTTCAATTTAGAAAGGGCTTGATTTAAAATTCTTAATTTAAAAAAAAAAAAATTTTTTTAATGTAATTTGGGAAAACTTGGGAAATTTTTAGGTGTTTATTTTTTTTTATTTTTATGTTGGGAAAAAGTAGATGGGAATAAACAATTTTTGGGTTTGTGCTAGGGTGTGAATTAATATCTGTAGGAATATGAGGGGTTTGTGTGTGTGTAAGGTGGAAGGATATTATGTGTTATTGGGAAAAACTTTTTGTGTTCTTAGTAAATTTAATACTCACAGATGTTTTTAAAACAATTAATTGAGCGATTTAATGTATTGGAATTGGGGAAAAAATTTAAATTTTATTTCTTCTTTTAAACCCTGAAAATTTAAAGGGGTGATTTAACACAGAAAAGGGAAAAAAAATCGAAAATTTGATTTAAGTCTTAGTTGTAAAATGAATGTTTTATGGGAATTTATTTTATTTATTTTACTTTTTTATTGTATTTATTACTTGGATTGCTGTCCGGTCAGTCTCAAAAGATAAGACAACCTTTCGGTGTGAAAAATTAAGAAATTTAACCAACGGGGGGAAAAAGGGCCGGGGAAATGGACCTTTTTTGGGGAAGGGGGTTTTAACGTCTTGATTGATGTGAACCCCACCCGTCAATTCATCTGGGAAAAAACACCCATCCATTCCCCTCCCCCAAAAAGATTTTGGATGACAAGTGCAAAAAGGCCTGGGGTCATTGTTTGTTGTCTGGCCCCCAAGGGGCAGGCATTTCTGGAAAAGTACAATGGCTAAAGAATACCGGTGTCAATAAGCATTCCTTTTTGAACGGAATAACGAAACCTGTATGCAAGTCGATGCATTGAAAGTGGGGGGTGTAGGGGGCCCAGGTGTGAATGAATAATGAGGGGGCCCCTTTGGGTTAACGGGGGGAATTTTTTGCCGCGCAAATAAAAAGACCAAAGGGGCCCAGAGGGAGACCTTTGTCCCGCCAATGGGGAAGACGAGGGGCCCGACCCTTTTCTTTGACCTGCCAATGAGGGAAAAAAGAGGGGCGTGGGTGGAAACCCCCCCCTGGTGGAAAAGGGGAATTTTGGGGGGGAAAAAAAAGGGGCGGGAAAAGAAAACTGAGAAGAGTAAACCTTTAAGCGACTTTTGGGCGGAGAGAGGGGGAAAAAATTGGAGGAAAAGACCTGGGTAAAAAAAGGGCCCCCAAAAAAAGGATTGTCAGGCCCTTTTGGGGAAAAAAACCTCGAGTGATAAAGACTTCCGCCCGGCTTTGGCCTTTTTTAATGAATATTTTTGAATCTATTAAAAAACTATTTAAATTTTTTTAAAAATGGTTTTGACAAATTTTTCTTGTGTACGAATGACGGGGACTTTTAAAAATATTATATATATATAATTTCCCTACATACAATTTTTAAAACATGTAAGATAAAAAAAAACATTGGGGGGAAAAACCTGATGTATATTTACATGTACTGAAAAAAAAATTCAAAAAAAAAAAAAAAACTATCTATAAAAAAAATTTTTATATTTTATTTTAATTTCATAATTTTTATTTCACTGTGTTTAGTAAAAAAATTTTAAAAACGTATTAGGCGGAAAAAAAATATCCATACAAAAAAATTCATATTAAAATTTTTTTAACAATAATTTCCTTCTTAGGTTTTAAAATAATAAAATTGATTAAAAATTTATTCAAAAAATAATTTGTGACATACCATTTTGCAAGTACCAAATAAAATCTTGGGAAGAATATTATATTTTTTTTTAAAATTTAAGCTCTATACCCGTTCTTGCCCGGGTGAATTGAAAAATTAAACAATACAGATTGAAAAAAAAAGAAGTTTTAATATTAATTTTTCGTGAATTCAAATTAAATAAACAAAAACCATATTAACTCCCTAACTCTCATGTCCCGTGTTTTTTAAAACACCTTCCTAAACTGATCTCTCTGAGCAAAATAACTCATTTTAAAATTTTTGTAAGAAACCCTTTAAAAAAGTTAAATAATTTATGTCTTGAAGGGAAAACATTAATTTACTTTTTTTTATTTATTTTATGTTAAAAACTTTTCCCCCCACCTCTCCCCTTAAAATCAGTTTTTTTTATGAAATAAAAAAAAAGTGTTACCAAAACAACGGAAAAATTAAAAAGGGCACTGAGGCATGGCGTGCAAAACAAAGGGGTTTCTTCACAAAAAAATAAAATTTTCACGGGGTTTTTGCAGATGGCCAATTTTTTTTACTTTCTTAGGGAATATTTTTTATTTTTAAAAATTCCCCCCAATATCTTTATAAATTATAGCCATGTTTATTCTGATGTAAAAACTATATTATTGTAAAAACAAAAAATTCATTTGTTTTTCCGTGAAAGACTACCAAACATACTTTCGCATTTATAACATATATTTTGATATGGTGATTTAGATTAATTACAGATTTATTTTAGAATTTTAAAATTTTTTACGAATTTTCTTAACACATCGCACCTTTGTTTGAATTCAAATACTTTTAGGCTGGCCAGAAATAAACCGGGGGGAATGTTAACTCTTTAAAATTTTGTTTAAACGTGCAATCTTAACCCTAAACCAAAGAGTTTGTTAATATATCAATGTGGCTGTATTTACACTAGTGTGCAAAACTTAAGCAACAGGTGGGTTTATTGCCATAACTTCACGAAAAATCATCTGATAGACATGAAATTCTGGAAATGAGGAGAGTAGTATGTACGTAAAAAGGACTGACGAAAGCATCGGCGCTGAAAAAGATAACGCATACGGTATGGAATCAAACAAAAACGGCTTTATTGAACGCATAGTATGTTGACTCATGATTGTCTATCAACAGGAAGAACCACAAGCAGATGTTCCTTAATATGGTATATGCCCTCCCCTTACTACAATGAGTTTGCTGCACCGTCTCCGCATAGAACCAGCTGGTGCGACATTTTGCGTGGTGCCCCATTCCTCAATCAACATCTGTTTGAGTTGTTGGTTGTACTCCGGATGATGTGAGCGTGTGGCAATACACGCGTCTCCCAAAAGCATCCCACACATGTTCGATGGGATTTAAATCTGGGAAGCACGCTGGCAATCATTCGAGTGATATCTTCACTTGGCTCTTCAACAGCAAGAGTGCGATGTGGCAGTGCATTGTCATCCATAAGGTGAAGTCTGGGCCAATGGCACCTCCGGAAAGATGCAGATGGGGAAGAGTACTGCCTCTCTGTAGCGATCCCACGGGTACGGTACTCTGTCGAAATGGGAAGCTCAGTTCCGCCGTTAAGCATAATGCCGGCTTGTTGAGCTCAGGACCACCGTAACGATGTCTCGCCCGAGCTGGAATTGCATGCAGTTACGATCTCTCCAAATCAAAACGCGTTGAGAATCGCTTCTGTTACGCTGGGCTTAACTCTATCCGTAAAGAGAACACGACTCCTTTGATGGGTTGTCCGGGCGCACTCTGTCCCCTGTAAACGGTGGCTTCGGTGGCCATCTTTTCAGCAGGGGAGGCAGCGTTCGGACGGTGGGTGAACAGGCCGCCTTTGTGAAGCGTCGGCGCGACAAACCGCTACACTTGTCGACCTGTTGCTGTACAGGTTTCACGAACGTGGTGCTTGCTGACTGCTGTCGAACTTTTTTCGCCTGCAGGATGATATGATCATCCTGCAGTTGTCGTCCTCAGGCATTTTCTAACATCACCTGTGGTTTGGAACGCTTTCCAAGCGCGAAACGACACTTTTGTTGATTCGAACTCTGCAGCTCCGGCGACTGCCCCTCCTCCAGCTTTCCGATCATTCTTCCACATATGAAGTCATCCAGATGATTTCTTCTAGCCATATTTCACGAACGACTCACTGGCACTTACAGAGAATATATGGTGAATTGCGTTTCAAATCCTTCATTTCATTCTACTGTTGAGCAGCGCGCGCCGACATCACGCGTTTTGCGTACGCTCACATCGCTTCTGACGTTTTGTTCCTGATATTTGCATGCATCCTGATATTGATATTGCACAAAAGTTTTACTTTGAAGGTTCAATCCTGACTTACAGTTCCATTGTCCATAACGTGTAAATAAGATTTCAACTTTTGGAAGCGGTTTCGTGACATGGCATTTTTCACCAGAGGTAATGCCAAGGTCTTCAGCATCTGACCAGTAGTCATGTCCACAGGTATTTACATGATAACCAATTAAAGAAGGCAATTTTACAAAAACACGGTCCAGCAGTGGCCAAAGTGGCATCCTTTTCTTACATTTGTATCATATCGCACTGTTTCTTTTACAATGAGATCTTAAACTTTACTACTCAAAAAGCTCTGATGGAGTTTTATCTTTCAACGCAGTTTCCATCTGCTTGAGCTAGTCGCAGTTGATTAAGCTTGTGTTTCTCATCTTGCGGTGATTTATTCTTCATCCAAAATGACTGATGTCTTTAAGCTTTTTTTCTGCTCTTCGTTGTCGAATCTCTAGCTTCGTTCACTGTTATGTGATGGTAGAGGGGGCCATGTCCCCAAGCGGCATACGAAAAGGAGCGGTGGCAAGCACCGTGATATTTAAATTCAAAAAATATTTCAAGCAATGCTTTCCTGCGGTAAAGCACACTGGGCTTGGTGAAAACTTTTAATACATTACACAGATGCAGGAAGTTTATTAGTCGCTATACAATTACATTCGTTTTTATGTTACTTTGCCTTCTGGCAACCGGTATATGTGAAGTCAATGATGCTCAAAATTATTTTATAAACAGAGGGACTAAATATCCATCAATGTGCTCAAAAAGTAGTACTTTACAGACCGTATTAGAAACAAAAACAAAGAGAAAAATTCACATGGAATGACACGTTAATATATGCTGAAGTTTATGTGAGAGCTTGAAATTTCTTTTTAACCCCCAAGACGAATCAGGAGGAAGCATATGACAGCGATGGAGTAAAGATGTTCTGTTATCGTACGAAAATGACGAGGCGAACAATGTTTTCTTTAATAGACCCCAGAGTAAAACTACTTTGAAATTCGAAAGACTCAACAGTTGCAGAATCTGGCGCAAAAAAATATGCGCTTTAAGGCCCACATGAAACATATTGAGCATGGACGAACTTAGCTTAGGTCCAAGCTCCATGAAACATTCTAATAAGAAAGAATTCCAACTTCGACGCGTACGTCCACAAAACTTTCATGCTTCGCAACAGACACACACTGTAAAAAGAACTCATTAGGTCCAGCTCTATAGGTTCCCTCTATTAAAATATATTATTGAGTCCAAACTTGAAGATGGTTTACCAAACATTGTCATAATATTTGAAAATTTTTACCATCTGCCATCAGTAATACCAGTTGCGAGACTAGCTTCTCTAAATAAGTTAATCCACAAAATTATCCTCAGATCGACTATGTCCACGTTAAGGCTAACAAATGTAGCTATTCTGGCAATCCGAACATGACATACATATTGATATGACAGGCCCAGCAAAAGATTTTTGCAATGAAAAAACCACGAAGTGCATTTTAATCAATAAAAAAATTTAAAGCTGCTTTTTTTTTCACTTTTACTAATTTTTTTGACTAATAATTAAAATAGAGAGGCGACAAATTTCCGGTCTGCCCCAGGCGGCGAAAGCTCACCCTATGCCACTGATGGTAACAGAGCAATTTCAACGTCGCTCTCATCTGCATCTAAACTATTTAATAATTCTAATGCTTCCTCTAACTTCAGAAACATTTTCACTGATATAACTCAGCAGGGGTGAAACACTAGAATGGAATGAAGACTAAATTATATAGCTTCTCCAGAATTTGTTCGTAACTTTGAAAAAAGATATTTAATACTAAACAAATGAAATATTTTATGCTCTGCATGAACAAAAAAGAAATAAGGCTAACTAAAGATAGAGTTTGAAAAAAATAATTTTAAAAAATTCCAGGCTTAACACATAAGTAAAGATATAAATAATTTCATTCATAAATTCTATAAAAAGAAAATTGTTCATTAATCTATGACAGTGGTCTTCAAAATGTGTTCCACGGAACCCTGGAATTCCACGAGGCATACCCAGAGGTTCCACGAATCACAATAAGAAAATAGAAAAAAAACTTATAAATGTGTATGCACAAAATGGATTCACATTCTCTAAAAGTTTGTACACCCACAAAAAATTTAAAGCTCATCTCTGTCATTAAGGAACTGAAAAATTTATTCATGCATAATATGCATAATAACTTTATTTTGCAATACTCTTTAAACTTTTATTATAATATAATAAAAGAAAGAATATTATATATATAAATATAAAGATTCTTAAAATAGTATATAGCAAATATTTTTTGAATAAGATAATAAAATATGATAAATATATTTCTATTATTTAATTAGTATTAAATGAAACTTAAATTTTCCACACACACATAATAACTCTTGTTATCAGCAAATTAAAGGTTTACCACAAGGTGGACCTGCTAGTAACTGCTTAGCCAATATTTACTTGAATTTTTATGAAAATGATAGTATTTGTTACGATCTTGTTACTTTTTTAGATACATAGATGACCTAATTATACACTCACTTCCAAAAGTTAAGCACAGAGAGGCAAATGCTAATTTCCGGAAGCCAATCAGAATTGAAGAGGATGCAATTCGCTGCAGAGGTAAATGGATGTATGCAAATATGTTAGGTAACAGAATCTGTTTCGTCAGAAATATGAAAAGGCGTCTTATAAGAAGCCAGCTTTATGAAGGGTTAGAAAGTTGATTGTAAGTGCTGATAGAAGGTGTTTAAAACTTTCGTACAATTTGTTTTCAAGACATACGTGTTTCAATGACTTCCAGAAAACGAATGGAAGATTTTGAGCGCTGGCGTGCTGTGGGGCGCATTGAAGCAGGACAGTCGATCACAGATGTTGCTCTTTTCTTCAGCGTTCATCATTCTGGAATTTCACGTTTATGGAAACAATTCCAAACCACATAGACAGTTGTCCGAAGTCCCGTAGGTGGTCGCCCAAGGCTTACAACCCCTGCGGAAGATCGATATATTGCTATTGTAGCCAAGCGGAATCGCAGTGCGACCTCCACACGTGTGACATCTATGGTTACAGCGTCCATTGGTATTATGTCAGCGTCTATTGTCCTATATCTGCAGCTACTGTACGCCGAAGATTACATATGAATGGACTGTATGCTTGAGTACCTCGAGTTTGTGTTCCTCTATCCGTTCAATCAAGAGGGGCATGATTAAAGTGGTGCCGGGAACATGGGATTTGGACTGTGTCTGACTGGGGCAATGTCATGTTTACTGATGAGTCAAGATTTGCTCTGGAACCAGATGACAAGCGTATAAGAATATGGCGTAAATAAGGAACACGCAATCAGCCCCAAAACATCACCGAACATCACGCATCCCGAGGCGTAAGCATTATGGTGTGGGCAGGGATTTCATTAGGATACCGCACCTACTTGCACATCTTTAAACGGGGCTCTGTGACGGCTGTCCGGTATCGAGATGAAGTCCTAGAACCCATTGTGAGATTGTAAGCTGCAGCAGTTGGCCCTACTTTTGTTTTAATGGACGATAACACACGTCTACATAGAGCTGACATCGTCGATGACTACCTGGAGAGTGAAGGGATTGCGCGTATGGCATGGCCAGCATATTTGCCCGACCTTTATCCCATTGAAAATCTTTGAGATGCTCTCGGCCGTGCTGTATCTTCACGTTTACCACCTCCAGCCACTCTTATTGAGCTGGAAACTGCTCTACAAGAAGAATGGCGATTGCTTAATTCTGCGGTAATTGACCACCTAAATGAAAGCATGATCAGAAGGTGTAAACTTTGCATACAGATGAGGGGGATCACATACCCTATTAATGTCCTTTTTTTCATTTTATGCTGTTTATTTTCACTTTATACATAATTCTATTTAAGTCTCCAGTATGACATTATCTGATAACTTACAAAAATTTAATATTGTTTTCATTTCTGTATATAATTATTGATTTTGTTTTATGTATAAATATATATGCTACTTTACTGCCAAATTTTGTGTTAATCAAAGCAGTATTTCTTGATTTTTTTGCATTTTACATCTTCGTGCTTAACTTTTGGAAGTTAGTGTATTTAGTATTATTGTAGACTTTGTTCCTTAATTATTATCCCCACTATTTAAAATTATTAAAAACTAATTATAATAATGAGTCAGCTAACGTTTTGGACCTTCAATTAAACGTTAACAAATAGTATTTTTGATAAAAGAGACTCGTTTGATTTTAACATTATAAAAATGCCATTCTGTTGTAGTAACCTACACCTATCAATATTTAGAAATACAGTCGCACCTCCATATAACGAACCTCTATTACGAATTTTTCTATATAGCGAACTTTTTCCTGGAACCAAGAACATTTCACGATTTTCTTCGTAAAATAACCTCCCAAAAGCGCAGTGAATTTTCTATATAACGAACTTTTTCTCTTGTGATTCATTTTTTTTCTCCCTATTTTAAAATTATTTCTAGAAATTTCAAGTTATTCTCTCTTTTAACACATTTTATGGTAGTCATAAATCTTTAACTGGTTTTTTTTGTGTCTAACTCACCGAGTACAATAGATTTCTTTGCATTTTATCCAAGAAGTGCAACCTTTAAACCCCACTGTCCAGTTCACTGGAAACATCTTCGGTATCCCCTTTTACCTTCAATGGAGTCTCGTGTTCTTGAACTAGTCTCCGTTCATTTGTATTGTTGATTAGCCATACTGGTAACTTCGTATCTCGCAGCTCAAGAATGTCCAAAAGTAAGTGCTTGAGAATCAAAGAAAAAAATTTAATTCTTCAGAAGGTGGATTAAGGCGTCAAGAAACTTTTCTTGCAGTTTTTCTTTCTTTTTTGATAGGTAAGATATATATATATATATATATATATATATATATTTACAAAAGGTGTGGATAATTACTTTTTTAAATATATAGTGTTCATGATTTTAAAACTTATTTTATGTGGCTTATAAAGAAAATTAAAAGATGAACCTCTATATAGCGAATTTTCCATATAACGAACTTTTTTTCGGGATTTAGCGACTTCGTTATACAGAGGTCCGACTGTATTATCTTAAATTTTATGAATAGAAACAATGATTTATATAGTTTCTGATAATATATTAAACCGAAGTAATTACATTAAATTTTGCAGTATTTGTCTGGAATACAATTATCCGTGTAAATTTATTTTTAAATATATTTCTATGTTATACTAACTCTATTTTTTAATATAAATTATTAATTTATTTAAAATATTTTATGATTAGTTTAATTTTAAAATATATTTTGTGCTTAGTTTAATTTCAAAATAACTATATAGATGGCGCCACTGTTTTTTTCTTCTTGTGCTAACACGTCCATTTTTCCATCAGTTTGCGCGGGGCATTGGTATAAGATGCATGTCTGCACTTATTCTGAGATTCATTATTACATTTAAATTTTTATATCTTAATTTTTTTTTCTATAGAATTTTTTCTTATTATTCCTCTCTATGAGAGAAACATTATTGTTCTCTTTTAATAATTTCATTTTACGTTACTGTCTGGTTTATCATCCACGTGTGTTAGGAATAGGCTTAACTTTTAAACATGGCTCTGTTTTTTTTCTATTTTGTCGACAATTTCTGCTGTACGGGGAAGGTGGATCCATAAAGCATTGCTTAACCCTAAATCGCTGGCTTAATTCAGCGACAGCTCTAGAAATCATAGTAGGTCTCCATTTTAGTTCAAAGACTTTTTTTTGTATCTACATTTGTTGTGTCTCTATTTCTTTCTTCTTTGACATTGTAGTTTTTACAACTTTTTCACTTGGTATCTTATCTTATTTTATTTTATTATACTCTCCATATATATTAATTACTAGATTGTGAATATTTTGCTGTTTAGTATTCTGAGTTCCACAAGATAATTTTATACTCGTTAGTACAATGTCTTGCAAAACTAAGTAGTTTTCTAATGGAAAATGTACCTTTTTATATTTGTGGAAAAACACCTACAATATATCTACTGATTCGATGCTAAAAATCTAAATTCAAGCAAGAACAGATCCTAAATTTTAAATTGCAAATTCATGCAAAATACATAATATTTCTTCTGCAGGTGTAAACATTTTATTGCCTTTCAGAAAAATGTATATAAGTGAAAAAAAATATTTCACAATGTGAGTGGCTACAAAAAGAAAGTATAGAAACAAATTAAACTTAGAATATGTAATGTGATTACGGTTATTCCCAATAGACCTAGGCTTCGACAGTTGGTGTGAAAAAAATGCAAGCACATATACCAGTTACTAAATATAATGCATGGTTGTGTGACATTTGGATCACGGATTAATATTACTGATGAGTAAATTATATTAAAAGTAGACTAAAATTTTTTAATATTAAAAGCAATACTTTTTTTTAATTGCCTTAATATTGATCTATATTATTGATCTACTTTATATATATTTTAAGATATATTCTTCTAAGTATGTATGTGTGTGTGGAATAGGGTTCTATGAAAATACTTTCTACTTATGGGTGCCCCAAAAACACCTCCTAGTTCTATGGGTTCCGTAAGTTAAAAAAGTTTGAAAACCACTGATCTATGAAGTATAATATTATTTACATGATTATATAAATCTTATAACAATATTAACTTTACTGAAGTATATTTAAAAAATATATTCAGAAATTCCCAATCAGCAATATTAATATTAAAAAGCCATTTATAAATACTGTTAAAAAAATAGGTAAACTTTTGTTGAACTACTTTAAAACTAATGATTTATAAAATAATAATGTTTGTAACTATCATAATTATTTTCTGAATTTATAAATAAATATCATACACATGTTATTACATGTAATTTAAATATTGTGAAAGGCAATTTTTTTTCTTAGGAAAGCAATGAATAAAGGTATAGGCTTTAAACTAATGATTTCTAACAATTTTGCTTTTGCAACAAATTTCTTAAAGATATAGAAAATTTTATTACAAAAATTTCTATCAAATATGGTTTTTTGCTGAAAGCTTTTAATGAATTTAAATCCTATATTCTCAAAGAATTAATGAAATTCAGCAATGGAATCCAGACGGATACTATTTACAAAGACAT
This sequence comes from Trichonephila inaurata madagascariensis, assembly GCA_019973955.1. Lineage (NCBI taxonomy): Eukaryota > Metazoa > Arthropoda > Arachnida > Araneae > Nephilidae > Trichonephila > Trichonephila inaurata. The sequence goes on from BMAV01001521.1 coordinate 98,391, forward strand.
CTAACTACAAATTTTATAATTGTAAAGAAATTATGCAATAGCATATATATATATATATATATAGTAAAATAAAATAAAAGTGAAGAAGTACTAGAACCTTCAGTGGTCTAGAAAGAAATTGGAATTCACCAGACACAACAAATGTAGATACAAAAAAGTCTTTGGACTAAACTGGAGACCTATTATGATTTCTAAAGCTGTCGCTGTATTAGGCCAGCGAATTAGGGTTAGCAATGCTTTATGAATCCAACCTTCCCCATACAGCAGAAACTTTCGACATAATAGGAAAAAAAACCCAAGTTGAAAAGTTAAGCCTAATACAACACGTGGAAGAAAAACCTGATAATATATTAAAGTGAAGTTAAGAAAAGAGAACAATAATGAATGTCAAAAGGAGAAGAATAATAAAAAAAATTTATATAGAAAAAACAACAACTTACATGTAAAATAATTACTGGAAATCGAAAATTCAACCTTCCACAATAAGCTCCCAACGCGAAATGACGTAAGAGATTGAAACGACTATACGAGAAGGAAAAAACCGTGGCGCCACCTGGATATTTATTTTGCAATTAAACAAACCACTAAGATTTTTTTAAAATAAACTAAATAAAGGAAGTTTTAAATACGATAATGAACAAAGTTAAGAATAGATAATATCAAATAGAAATATATTACAAAATAAATATACTTGGATGATTATATACTAATAGAAATATTGCAATTAAAATAAGCGCTTAAAAATTTTTTAAAAGTATTTTTTTAAAATGAACTAAATAGAAGGAATTTTAAATAAAATATTGAACTAAGATAAAAATATATTTAATTAGAAATATAAATATATTTATAAATAAATTTACTTGGATAATTGTATTCTAAACAATTATTGCAAAAATTCACAAAATTACTTTGTTTTAAAATGTTATCAGTAACTAAATCATTGTTTCTTTTTATAAAATTTAAGATAATATTTCTAAATATTGATAGGTGTAGGTTACTGCCCCAAAAAGGCATTTTTATATTGTTAAAATCAAATGAGTCTCTTTTATCAAAAATATTACTTAATAGCAAATTATTCTTAACATTTAATTGAAGGGCCAAAAAGTTAGCTGACTCATTATTATAATTAGTTTTTACTAATTTTAAATAGTGGGGATAATAATTAAGGTTAGGAACAAAAAAAGTACTATATTACTTAATATAATTAAGTCATCTATGTACCTAAAAAAGTAACAAGATTCATAACTAATACTTTCATTTTCATAAAAATGCAAGTAGATATTTGCTAAGCAGTTGCTAGCTGGTCCCCCTTGTGGTAAACCTTTTATTTGCTGATAATAAGCGTTATTATGGAAAATATAAGTTTCTTTTAATACTAATTCAATAATAGAAATATATTTATCATATTTCAATATCCTATTTAAAAAATATTTGCTATATGCTATTTTAAGAATCTTAAACATGTCTTCTATATCTATGGAATTAAATAAATCTTCAAAATCACACATAGGTGTACATAGAAATAATTTTTTTACCTTGCATGTACTTAATAATGTCCATACTATTCTTAACAATAATAGAATTATCAATTTTGTCTAATGTAAATTGAATAATATTTTGTAGCTTTTTGCCCGAAAGTGTAATATAAGTTTTAAAACCATTCGTAATAGTTCTAAATTTAACAGGATTTTTATGAAATTTAGGAGTTTGGAAAATATGAGGGAATTTAATATCCAAAATACGTAAAACTATTTTTTTTTATAAAAAGCAGAGATTCGATTAAAAATTTCTCTTTTGCTTGAATTAGATTTTATAAAAGCAGAATTATTTTGAAAATGTTTGTTGTTGTTACTAATGCCACCTGATCGGCAAAGACCAGATCAACGCCCACGAAATTCATCATGGTTAACCCGCGGTCACTCGCGCCTGTTTTTGCTACCTTCGTTACTCGCGGGGTTTAGAGAACACCCCAAACTTTTAACACGTGTATTTAATTATAAAAATAAAAATTAAGTCATTATGATACATATTTATAAAGTACAAGATGTGTTTTGTATTATACAAATAAAATTATTTAATTTATTGCACACAAATGAAACTAACATTAATTTAAACTAAACATACAAAATTTTCATTTTAAAAAACACATAATTTTATATTTTTTCACAAACCAGTATAAAACGTATATGCCAGTAATAAATATACTTTATAATTAATGAGATAATGATAGTAGAAAGTATAGAAAAATAATATTTTAATCATTTTCCAAACTTTCAGAGCAGACTATACAAATGCTCAACTTCTCGCTGGAGTTCTCAGCCCTCTAGATAAAGTTTTCAAGGTCATTACATTTCAATCGTTCCTTAAAGAGGGATTGCATCACGCTTGAAGGTTCAATGACCTATAATGTGCAGCTACAGAAAAAATCGTGGCTCTGCACATTCTTTTTAGAAATCTGGGAGGATTTTCTTGTTGCTGGGGTGTACAGAACACCCCGCGCGAGTGATCGCGGGTTAAGGGCTAAGTGACGCCTGTCGTTAGCCGTAGCTTTGAGCACCATGCAGATAACAGTACGATTTGGCTCGCTTCCACCCCATTTTAGAGGGAGTATACTCTGGGGTGGTCAGAGGCCTCCCACCTCTCTTCCCCTTCCACCAACCACACGAGAGGACTTGCGGCTCGACGGCTATTTAGAGTACCCCCCATGCCGCAAAGGCACTATACATTTACAAACATCCTTGTCTTCTCCGGGTTTCGAACCCAGTCCCTATGGCACCGCAGTCAGCGCCGCTAACCACTATACCGGTTGGGCGACAAAATGTTTGTTTAGCATATTAGTATAAATCCATTTGCAAATTGCATAATTACCTTGTACTTTATCAACATAAACAATGATAAAGTTCTTTTGTAGGTCTGCAATTCGGTTCTTAATATTATTGTAAGTTATATCATTATCAATTTTATAGTTAATGTTCAATAGCTCATTTAATACTTTGTATTTAAATTCATTAAAAGCTACAATAGGAAGACTGTATTTAATAGCTAATTTTGTAATGAAATTATATATGTTAATAAATCCTCAAGAAGATCTGCAGTTATTTTTAAATATTTTTATTATTGTATTAAAAAACGGTTTCAAGACAATACATTTATAAAAATGCATATTTAGCAAAAAAAGGAATCTGTAGTCGTATTTCTACATTCCATAAAAGAATTAGTTTTTTTCTATAATTCATTTAAAATTCTATTATTTTTTTTAGAATTGCCACTAATGACTTTCATACACGCATTGTAAATTCTGGTAAAAAGTTACTAAATTTAATTCAGAATATTTTAAACAACATTAATAATTATTATTGCCCAAAATAGTAAAGAT
>BMAV01001522.1:0-13142 GCA_019973955.1 Trichonephila inaurata madagascariensis
CATTATCCCATCCCCACCGTCCACCAATGAGCAATCTTGTCAGCATTAAAAACCTGGTGAATTGAATATCCACACTCTTCAATAATTCTTTTCCATTCAATTGGATAAATTTCGGCGGCTTTTATTATCGGCTGATGCCCTTTTATCTATTTTTAGGTTTTGTAGAGATAAGCGTTTTTTCCCATACGAGCAAACCACACTTTGCTGGCTAGAAAATCTGGATCAGTAGCAGTTTTTCCATTTTTGTTTTAGTTGTACATTTTCAAGGCTTTTTGTGTTTAATAATATTGGTGCCCAGTGGAATCCGCGCGTTTTTTTTAAGTCTTCAATTTATATACCAAGGGCTTTTCTATCTGCTCAATTTATAGCTACCGTAAGACAAAATGTATTGTTGAGGAGATAGAAGAGCGTACAGCAACAAAATCTATCATTTTCGTTTTTTCTTATTCTCATTGTCGTTTTATTTAAATCCAACGATTTAGTGACATATAACTTTTCGCCCCTTTTGATAGTTTAAAATTAATTTTGTTTACATCGAGATGAAATGACTTTTCAGAGACATTACTTTTTATTTTCACTAGACATATTTTTGGGTTGGATTTATTTATACAAATAAAAACATAATTATTAATTCTTTTAAAAAAATATTTAAGAGCTACTTACCCGAAAATGTTTATTCTACGTAACAGAAAGAGAAACACTATGTTTTAAAATGTACTTAAATATTAATAACTCACGAAAATTCTGCAGAAAAATCTGTCGTACGCAGGTGCTCGAATGAAAAATTTCAAATGGTCTGAAAAAATTACTAGCTTTTACACGTTTATTGAGTTGTTGTACGGGAATTTTCCTAATCTGAAATTTGACAAATTAGCTTTTAATAGTTTTTATTTTAAATTCATGCTGTACCGGTATTTTACCCAATTCTCGAACCATGTTAGTGATTCCGTTCTGTAAAAATGCCGTATTATACAAAGATTGCCTATAATAAAATTAGTTTGAAGTAATGTTGTCTTCTCTTGAAAATTTTTTCCATTAACTTTTTTCTTTCTTTCATTATTTTTTTTTTACCATTCTGAATTATTTTACGCTTAAAGAAAAGTGACTAAATCCAAATAATCGCAAATAAACAAAGACACACAAATGCTTCTTATTCATATAAAATGATTGAAATTTATATTTAAGAATTATTTTGCACAATAACTTTTGCTATTTTATCAATCTTAAACCAGATTTTTTTAAAGGTCCTTTGGCTTATGAAGAAAGTTACAAAAAGTATTAAAATTATCTTATCTGTTATTTTGTATTCAATAAAACAAAATAATGCTCGAATGATACTTTTCGAGTGCAAAGATAATATTATTGAATTTATTGCAATAAAAATAGAACAAGAAACGTGAATGATTAAGATTTGATGAAATATGTAACTAAAATTGAACTCTGATTTGAAAGGAAAAAAAGAATCACCTTATGCTTTGAATAAAGTTACCAAAAATAAAATTTTATGTATTCAAAGCAACTTTGTCAGCGTAGACTACACTATAACCAATTGTCTACGAAAAAAGCGTTTCTCTATTTTCATCAAGTAACCTCCATATATCATTTAGAATGTCGTGGCTTGATAATTAAAGATGACCTCGGTTATACTCAGTAAAGGATATCAATCGAGGACAATTCAATCAAAAAAAGAAACCATTTTTAGCGATTAAACCATTTAATGCTTTCGAAACTAGATATTGAAAGTAAAAATACATTTTTCGAACAATATCGACAAAATATGAATAATACAATAAACACACATATATCATAAATTACTTTGATGCAACATACAACCAAAAATTATACTCTTATTATTGTTTAAAAATAAACATTAAATGTATAACACAGTATTACTATGTTTAACACAGTTAATTTATTGCATGATTTGAATGTTAATTTATAAAACTACATATGATTGCTAATATCCCAATTTCGCCTGAATTGAAATAAATTCGCTACAGGTAAATTATTGCAAACAACTCTAATTGCAGTTTTTGTCTTATGTCGTCTAATAGTGATGGTACGTCATTATATGTACTCATGGCCATACCGAATGCATCACCATAGAGTACGAGAATGGATATCTAAGTCAAATTTTAGAAAAATAACATAAAATATAATGGTAAAATAATTAAAGTAACAGCCCCATAACACGATGAAATCAACGTAAACCCCATCAGTAACTACTGCGAATGCCTCAAAGATGCTTAAATGTGTTCTTAATGAAAGTCAATCTATGCTACTCCCAAGCATATCTGAATAGTAGCGGAGACAGTCGTTTACCAGTCACGATCACATTTATTTGCTGATTTTGAGATCAGGGGAACAAGTGAGCCAATGCAGCAGTGTCGCTTGGTGGGAAATGAATAACTGTTGAACGTAATATACAACGTTTCACATTGACCTATTGAAACAAGTCCACAAGCAATCCTTGAAATATGCTTCAGAACTGAGGCATAGCGGTAGTTGGAGTGTGTATGAGTGGGTGTGAAAGTAAAATCCAATAATATTCCAAACGATAACAAAAACGATAAATAGGAATGGTGAGGCATAATACAAAAGTCATGTCTTCTCTCGTCACGATATAAACAGACTAGGATCCGATTATCATGGTGTTGTAGGAAAAATTGTGTTTTGCTTAAAAAGACAGTTGTTTGTCATTCATTTATCTATGTCCAGCGATGCACAGTCAGATGAAATTGCATCAAATGACGACTTGCTGTATTTCCCCTGAGTAGCAAACGGCATCAAATGGTTTGAGCTCAGACAGATTGTTATGCAACAAATTCTAATTGCTGCGCTATGTTTCTCGATGCCGAAGTTCGAACCATCATTGTCATGCTCACAGCATACTCATCCTTACGTTTGGTGCCCTGACGCAGCTGGAGGAATCCTTTTCATCTACACAAATCCGCTTATCTGTGGCTTTGTTTAGACCAGTGCTCCCCAACCTTTTTATCGCCGCGGACCGGTCAATGTTTGATAATTTTACCGCGGGCCACTGAGGGGAGAGGGGGGCGTTCATTGTCTATATTTTAGATTGTTTTGATTTAATAATTTTAATTTAATTATATCTAAATATGCCTTCAGAATAAAATACAGTTACACTAAAAATGAATATTAAGTGATTCAACATGGAATATAGTGATTTCCGTGGAAATTTGCACAAATCCGAGATAAATACAGCCAGTTAATAAAATAGAAGTAAATTAATTTTCCTTGGGAAGCCCGGTACCATTTGTGTTCTGGACCGGGGTTGGAGATAACTGGTTTAGACCACCGAATCGGTTTAAAACGGGCGAATGTTACACATTACTTATGGTCGAAGAGCACTATTACTCTCCCATAAGGAATGATTCAAGCTCAGGTAAAACTGAGTCGGCATATCCACATTGGAAACCGATTGATTAAATTACCTTATTTATAACAGTTTTATATCACACGAAGTTATAAAATATTTTTCAATAATTCTATATTTCACCTTTGTTCTGTTATTCGAAAGTACCAGTGGGAGCATGCAAGCGCATATGCTGCACAAGTCGCCAAATAGTTGCTCCTTACTCTTATTTCTTTCTCAGGATAATTGGCGCCTTTATTTCAATATGAAACTGAAAAATATCCCTTATCTCTTCTGAACTTCACTCACTATTTCCTACTCTTGCATCTCATTCCATAAGTTGATTTATCCCGTATATGTTTACAGAAATTGCTCGTAGTTATTTTGAGGGGTCGGTCATTATTAATTACAATTAAAGATTGTAACAGTAAGCTTATATAACTCTTAAATAAAGTTTCATTTTATATAAATATCTAGATATATATTATAAATGCGAAAGTTTGTGAGGATATTTGTCCGTCTTTCACGCAAAAACAACTGAATTGATTTTAATGAAACTTTACAGTAATATAGCTTATACATCAGAATAACACATAGGCTATAATTTATAAAGATATTGTGTGAAGTGTCCAAAATATAACGATATTTGTCAAGTAAGTAGGAAAAATTCTGCCATCTGCAAGCAATTCTGGCATGCGCTGCAAAAAAGCCCATGACAGTATATATCTGTATTTTATTTGTGAAGAAACACTTTTTGTTTTGGTTACGCAAGGCGCTCGCTTCTAATTAATTCCTGTGATCAGCATAATCCCTAATTTTTTTTTTATTTCAAAATAAAACTAAGTTTTGAAGGGAGGGGTTGTTATAAATCTCTCTTTATTTGTGTGTGTGTGTGTGAATGTGTTTTTTTATGATTTTACTATGCACATTTGGTAGTAAGAAATTGATCTTTTTTCAAAAAAGAAAAGAAAAAAGAAAATAATCTTTCTCTTTCACACTACATCATTTGGACAAATTTTCAAAATTTGTTTGTGGTTAGTAGTTAATTATAATGCTATGATTTTAATTGAATAGGCAGATATTACACATTTTTAAGTAAAAAAATAATTATAACTATTATACTGTATTTTTTGGCGTGAGTGAATATTAACGTCGCACTAATCAGCTACACGCAACGGACCTCGTAATTTTGAACCATGGTCAAGTGACGTGGATGACACCTGAGCTGGAACCCCTTCTCCTAACTACCACACCACACCAACTTAGAAGGAATATCCTACCAATACTTAGCAGGAATATTCTTTGAAATCCACTCTTCCAAGATATATGGCAGCACGGGTTCTATGATGAGTATTTTAGCGGGGAAGGCGAATAGTTTTGCAGCAGATATTTCGTTTTCAGCGCATTGCAAAGATTATTATTTTTGTCCCGAATAAATAGTTTATGTCAAAATTTAAGTGTTTTATGTATTCGTATGTTAATGAAGACCTTAGAAAACGATTTGACTATTTATTTTAAGTGAACGGTGTATATAATTAATTTTACAGTGGATATCTTTAATTAATTTATTAGCTCTAACGGATTAAATTTCCCAAAGTGGAGTATTTTGTTTATGTATATCCCTTAATTTTCAATGTAGTGATCCAAAAAATATTGCATGAAAAAACTGCAGTAAATCATTATGCGGTACATAAAGTATTAACGTGCATCGCTCCCCTACACAGCGGGTCTTACAAAGCTCTAATAAAGCTAGAGCTATGAAAGTAGCTAGACATTTGCCAACTTGACTTTATCGTTAACATTTCGCTATGTTTTTCATTGAATCGCCATTATAATTTAAGAAACGGCGTTGCTTGAATATTACAATTTTAACATAAAAATAAATACAACATAAAGTCAATATTAATGTATTACACTTTCAGATATATATATAAATTATTTACACTATTTTAAGTGTTCATTACACAAAACTTTTAATAATGTGTTACTTTTGCTGAGCAGAGATCAGCTTAGGGAGGTATTTTCAAAAATCGACCCTCAAGAGTGTTACGGGGAGTTATAAATAAAAAAAAATCCTTTTTATCAGCTACATACTTAAAATTTAACAAAATGGTTGTTTTTTTCCTTTTTTGTTCAGCTGAGATATGCAAAAACTTTTTTTGTTTAATTTGCAATTCACGTAAAATTAACTCATTAAAAACTTCTTTATCCTTCAATCTGTGTTTAATTTTTTTCACCCGTGCGAAGAACGGGTATACCAGCTAGTATGTCTATATACTAGCTTCTTTTCAGAAAAAGACAAATGTAAGAGTTGCTTGCAACGAATGAAATATGAATGAGAAACCGGGGAACGGTTGATGAATCCTTTCCTTTTTATCAAATCCAAGGTCATAAAATAATATACGTGCAATAAATAATTTTGATAACAACTGATCATATAAAAAGGGAAATCATGCAATTTATAACAAAAAATGTATAAGATGAAAGCTATTTTAAGTCAGAGCAATGTCAAAATGAAGCGATTACATTTATTCGTGTTTTTTTATCTTTCAAAATTAAATACAAAAATGTTTTTAGTTAAAGTAATTAGAATTAAAAAACCGTTTCACATCTGAGAAATTAAGCAGCAAAAAAATAGTGAAATGATAAATTTTGATTCATTGAGGGAGACAAGACCCATTGCCACAGCCACAGAAGAGGTGTAAAACTAATAATTACAGGAAACTGATTCTTTTAAAGAGACTATAGATTATCTTTCCCTTTATTGAATGTTAAAAAAACCTTAGTATATTTTCCCTTCAAAGTATACAATCTTTCAAAGGAATATGCGAATTTAAAAAAAAATTCTCTTACATGGATTGCGGTAAGAATCAGAACATGCATATTTTGTTTCAGAATACTCCTTGTAATTTTCGCTTTCCTCCTGTCGCGAAACATAAAAACTAAACAGCCAATAATAACAAGAACGAATGTTTTGTTCTTTCTTGAAAATTTAAAATATCCAATGAAAAACTTTTAACTATAAATTCCGTTTATAAAAAAATCCGTCATTTATTTTAAAAAAAGATATTAAAAATGAGAGAAAAAGAACTGCTTTTATTTGGGCTATTATTATGATATTTGAGAATTGAATGTTTATTTTTGAAATGTGAAATAGAAGGAAAAGAAGGAGCGTTTTATGCGTGTAGATATTCTCTACGAAGAAAGACAATGGATTTTTTTTTTTTTCTTTTAAACTTTTGAATAAACATATCAACAGAATTTCTTTATTTGTATGAATTTTAGTTATTATAAGAAATCGCAAATAAGATATGTAGCTGTAAAAGACTACGAAATGGGTATTTTGTTAAGTTTTTGACTAATATTCATGTTCAAATATGTATTGAAATATTTTTTTCTCTTGGATTTTTATACCAAATTATAAGTTCATAATAAAAGAAATATTTTCAAATAAATGAGAAAAAGTTATTTCTGAAAAGATAACTTTATAAAAACTAGGTAATTCAGCGTATGATCTATCATGCTTAGTTGTACGCCAGATTATTAATAATGCTATTGAATTAAAATATGTACTACACCCAATTCTTTTACTCGTTGAAGAAACGTTCCTCGGAAATTCGTGAGAAAAAAAGAAGGGGGGGGAAAGAAAGTTAAGGTTCCAATAGTAAAATTGGGGATACATTCCATATTATCTGGAGTTGTGTAGGATGAAATAAAAAAAATTATGTTTAGTTTAAAAAACCTCTAAGATAACGCAAAAAATTGTAGTTCTGTATGCATTCGAATGATACATACATGGGAAAATTTATTACGCTAGAAAATTTAGAGTACAATTATTATAAATCTGAACTCAAAATTTTTCAGATAAAAATTCCTTTTTTAAGATCAGAAATGTTGAAATGTAATTGATAGTACTCTAAATATAGCTGATAACAGGAACAACTGGTTAAATGTGCACTGTAAGTTAATAAATTCAATGATGTAATATGTTATGTAAACGTGATATACAAAATGCATAGGCAAGATTTATCGAATCAGGGAACTTTCCTGTAATATCTACATTATAGCAAGGCTGCTTAATTTTTGAAGAGCGGTAAAACGGGAATTTTTTCTATACATTTGTACAAGGACTGTAATTTGTACTAGGCCACTCAGAGGTCACATGTATGCTCATAAGACAATGACTTAAAACTTGTGTTAACTCAAATAATTTTTCCAAAAGAAAACTTTTTTAAAAAGAGTAACTTGAAATTCGTGTAAAAAAAGTAGTGTGTTTTATTTTGATATTATTAATCATTATTTTCCAGTTAAAGTTTATGATAATTTTTAAGCGAATAGAATTTTCAAAAAATAATTCTCTTTTCAAATGAAATTTTATATGCAATTCGTTTAAATATCATGAACTCGAACATTTATTTATCACACAGTTTGAATAACTAATTTTTCTTATTAAAATAATGATCGATTTGTTACTGCATCATCAGTTGTAGCTTCCGAAAGAAAAACTCAAGTATTCTTTTGTAATCTTATTAAAATTCTCGTGACCTTTAAGAATGATTTTAAATTATGCTGATCTCTTCAAGGTCAGTAAAACTTAAATAACCACTGATTGCTGCGTAGGAAAAATATACTTCATTATTATCATCTTTAATATTTACTTTTATGGTTATATCAAACTTTTTCGCTATCATGCTTCCTGTTCTAATATTTATTCATTTGCAAAGAAGATAACGTAAAACTTATACTACGAAATTAAAGAAAGCATATAAGAGTTGCTAAAAGTATTATATATTCCATATGAACACTATTCACACTTATAGCTTAGATTTTATAGCTTCAACGTCTTTATATAGACTGAGAATACAGATATTTTTTGCTAATTTACACTTAGGTTTTAATCAAGACTTCTAGATTGAAGGAAGTGCATGCTTATCAGGTATTAATGTTCTGCATGTTTAATAGTCATAGTTCTTTTTCAAAAAAAAAAAAATTGAATAGCTTTCTTAGTTGTATCTGAGCTTAAAACAATGTTGTTGGTCACTCTAACGACTTCTAGAATTTTTGAAAAAGCACATTTTTAAAATCTAATCTACATTTCAACCGGCCAAATCCACATCTCTTTCTGTGTTTCAATCATTAGGCATCTATTCTGTTATTTATTGACAGGCCCGAAATATAAATAAAAGTGTTATAAATTTTTAATTCACCCAGTTTGACCTAGTCTATATTGACGTTATGTACTGATTTTTACAATATTTCTAAAGATCTAATTTATTATTATTTTTTTTTTATTTTCCTGCCAGTTTTTTTCCCTAGCACCTTTATCTTATTCTCTATTTCACTATCAATTCGTAATTTTATGTGCAAATAAAATAATTTTCCATGTATTTTTCTTATCGGTTGGATGATTAATTGATACCTGCTTAGAAGCAAGACAAGAGCTATCGGTGACAAATCCCGTTAAAGTGACGTCACTTGAGATAGTATTCATTTTTTCCCTTCATACTACGCCAACGTGAAGACATGAGCCCCGGCAGATTAAATGTACCACACCCCGCAACGAGATGGGTCCTAAGTGCAATCCGGACTCGAACGTGTGAAGCATCGCCGGATATGACCTTCCGATCCACTTGAGTATCCTGTGGACTCTTTTATCGCATTGGAGTTGAAAGTTTTTAGTTGCTTATATTAAAATGTAGCTTGAGTTACTTTTTCCCTTTCAGTCACTTTTCCATTCATGTTTTGCCCTCCGTGTACGGGACCTAATTTACGCTACATCTGTCGAAGTTCAAAGTCCACACGTTGGTATGGTGTAGAGGTACCAGCTCAGAAGCCATCCTCGTCACAGGACCGTGGTTCAAAATACGTCATCTATCAACTCATATTAATATATATATTTTTTTCAATTTTCCTTCACGTAAAGAAATATCGGGTACATTTTTTCCAAGTGAATTTTATGTTGGGTGTACGCAGGATTATATTTTCTTCCACTATGTTTCAAAAGGTAATTTTTAAATTTCTAGAATTTGTTTTCTTCATTCTCTTTAAATATCAATATGTAATCAAATATTTACATATTATTTTTGTATTTATATATTAAAAAAAATTTTTTTCTTAGCAACAGATTTTTTAAAAAATACCTTAACAATTATTATAAAACTCCGCATAATTTTATTGCAAATAAATCTTTAAAATTATTTTATCCACTTTGCTCAAATAATATTCGGTATTCAAGTCGAGCTGAAAGTTCAACTCCCGATTCGTATAAAAATCCACCGTCAGACTAATGAAACAGTTGCACATGAAATGAAACGGAGTTTCGCATTCCTTCAGAGAAACAGTTCAGATATTAAAAACTTTAAAAAAAAACATAAAGCTTAAGAGGACATGGTACGATTTATATAAAAAAATCTCTTTGATTTAATGATTTTCACAAATTTTTTGGTTGTCCCCTCCCCCAGTGGCGTAACGTACACCTCCGCATTAGGGGCGCGGCAGGGATTTTGGGGGCCCAAAGCCTGAGTTATGCCAAATATGAATTTGGGCTTTAGGCTCAAAACCTGACAGCAGGGGGCTAATGTTCTCCGTTACGCCACAGTTGCCCCCCCTATGTACATCCATAAAACTAAGTTCTTATGCTCAAAATGTCATTAAAAACCAAATAGTATTTTACAGAAAAATTAAAAAATTCATAAAGTTACTTTAAATGCTACTCTTCCTACAAGGATGGACGTACACACATGAAATTTGAATTACCAGTGAGTGGAACTATGTAGAAGAAAAATTGGAATGGGTTTTGGGATAACATGATTGATATTCGTAAATTACTATTTTTGTGAATGCTTATTAAAATTCCTTGAAAAATGCATAAATTCCAACTTTACTATGTTTTAAAAATTTTTTTTTCGATGAAAAAATGCATACCATCTATTAGTAGCAATAGTTAGAAAAAAAATATCAAACCATTTGGCACGATGAAAAAAAGCTTTCCCATTTGAAATGAAGAAAAAGTAGTGAGAAGTAGTGTTGAAAAATATAACTTTTAAAAAAATATGAACTTAATTTTGTAATATATAGAGGGAAAATATAAAAATCAATTTCCTTTATTTTAATATTAGATAATTTATAAGTAAGATTAACATGATTATTTTTTTAGGAAAAGTGTTGAATTACGAATTTGGAATTGGACGTGCGAGGAATTATACTTAAGTAGTATCATAACACTGAGAGAGAAAGAGAGAGAAATAAGTTTCGCATACATTTTTATTTGGGATTACTTAGGGCATTTTTTGAAAAATTAAAATTGCAGAAGCAATTTTAATTTGTTAAAAATATTACTTAAAAATTGTGATATATCAACAACAACGAAAATTCAAGAACATAACATTAGTACTTTTTAAACAAATTATATACTCCATAAGAATGCGTAAATGTTCGCATTAAACGGGAAGCATTAAACGTAATAAATGTGTTAGTCTCAACAATTCGAGGAAATAAGTAGTTCCTGAACCTAATTATTTATATTGAATTATTATTATTAAAATCGCACGTTAGCTGTTTAATTTTTTCAGTCGTAAAGATTCTTAGCGTATGAATATATATATATATATATAATTATTTTCGAAACTTTTAACTTCATTTTTATTATTTTGTCTTTCACACAAATTTATTTTATAAAAAATTCTTACCTGTGACACTTATGTAATCAATCCTAGAGGACATGGTAAAGTCCGTTGTCTTCAATATTCGTAATTGATTAAAACTGATATCCACAGCTTCTAACGAAGTGAAATGGCTAAGAAAATTATTTAAGGTAGTCAAATTGTTCTTAGCCATGAAAATTCTTTCTACTGGTAGAGTTGTCACAAAGGAGTCAGACATCAAATGATGCAGCCCGTTTTCACTGATATCCAATATTGACAACTTCCTAAGAGAATTAATTTGCATAAAACAAAAACTGAATAAGCGATTTTGTGTTAAATCCAGGCTACGCAAATTTGAAAGAGAATGAAAAGCTCCATTTATTGCTGTTATCATATTTCCAGACAAATCTAAACTTTCTAATGAATCGAGACCTTCAAAATCACTGTAAGTTAAGTTAACCAGTCGATTCATTGAAAGATTCAAGTTTCTAAGTTGACTTAGGTTTTGGAAAGAAGTTCCAAGTGCATATATATTGTTATACTGCAGATAAATTTCTTGCACATTATACAAATAATTAAAAGATCTGCCTAGTTGGCATATTGCGTTTCTTGCTAAATTCAACTTCCTTAAATTATGAAGTCCATCTAATTCTCCTTCCAATGTTCTTAATCTATTGTCATTTAAAAATAACCACTCCAAATTCACTAAGCGCCTAACCGATTTATTCAGCGATGATAAATAATTGTTGGCCAATGAGAGCGTTACCAAAATTATTGGAAATGATCCTCTTTCGACATGAGTTAATCTGTTTGCTGCTAAAGAAAGGTATTTCAATTTTCCAGCTCCTCTTAGGTCTCTATATGCTAACTGATAAAGCTCATTTTCAGGAAGCCTCAGAGATATTAAAGATGACAGCCGACTCAGCGATTCTGGTGGAAAGGAGAGAAGTGTCACATTATGCAAGGTAAGCATTAAGAGTGATTTCATGCCAGAAAAAGCATCAACTGCAATCCACCTCAAATTTGAATCTTTAATCTGAAGTCTTGTAACATTTAATGAGACAAATGCTCTCGATGGCAATCCTTCGAAACGTGCTTCTACAATTTTAAGGTATGGTATAGGATCATTGTGAAACCAAGTTCTTAAAGCCCTCTGAACAGTTTTTAAACGACGAATTCTGGCACAGTGAATTGTGGGAATGTCAGGAACTGTTGAACACTCGCAAGGTTTTATGCTGGAGATAGGAGGACATACGAAGTTCTCGAATGATGCTTGACTTTCCATGCTGTGCTCGGGCATGTAGCCCTCCACCAAAAGAACGGAAGCAAAAATAAAAGTCGGCAACTTCATTCCTGTTATCGGAGTTTAAACCTCTTGACACAGCGTTTTAAATTTTGCATAGCAACCATTCGATAAACTACATATCGAATATTAAAGAATATAATATTTGCTAATATGATGAGCCCTCTCGATTCCGGGCGAAGATCATAACCGATAAACATTAGCAACAGGATTAGTTTCCACGCATGTAGCTTGGGACACGAGCGGAAAAGTGTATCTTTTTGAACAGATGATTAGGAACTGTCAGGATCGCAAGTGTTTTACTATTTAAAGAGCACTCAAGAGGAGCGGCGAATATCTGGCATCGATCCAAAAGCAGTGCTTCCGGACGAAAAAAATAGCGCAAGACCTTCACGAAAATCATTCGCTTCCTTTAGAATATCTATGTGAACTATATAATTTAGTTTTAAATCTTAACCATCTTACAGCATTAAATTTACTCTAATTTTAATTTCCTATAGTCCTTACTTTAAATTTTCACTAGGTAAAGTGGAGAATAAGCTTTACTGTCACACTTATTTTTTAAGATTGAAGCCCAGAGGACTAAGAGCTGTATAGTTCATTCTCACAATCACATATTTATGAATTTACTTAACTACATACTGATTGCCTAAAACTTGTATTGATGACTTGATATGTATTATAATAGCCTAATAAATTAGTTTATAGATTTACTAGTGATATAGAAAAATGTCAAATAGTATATTGCTAAAGGTAATGCAATATTTAAGGTATGAGAACCATTTTGGAAAAGAAACGAAAAGAAGTTGAAACCCCTCTA
>BMAV01001523.1:0-60869 GCA_019973955.1 Trichonephila inaurata madagascariensis
CTTGCTTTTGCAGAAACTTTCTTTTAAAAAGTACATATTTTTCAACAATAATAATGCACATAATTAAACAAAATTAGCTTAACTTAAAAGTACACGTATAATGTAAGGTTGTTTTTCTTTAAATCAAAAAACTATTTGAAGAATTTTATATAATACGTTAACATCTTTAACTAATGATCAAATTTTAAATGTTATCTAAACTTCGCTAGTAGAACTACTAGTATGTCAGTTATTAATGAAAGGAAAACATGTGACTCTCTTTATCATGCGATCGCCATGAATTTTGTCCATTCAAATTTCATTATTCAAAATTAACAATTTCAAAGTTTTGTTGTACACTAACAGTAAAATAAGTTTAAAAGAATTTTACTTTTATGTAACAAGCTAAAAATAGTTATTGATAATCATTTTTAATGTCAAATAGCATAAAATGTACAAAACAGACTGCGAAATTTGTCCATTGGGTAATTAATTACAAACCAATTACAAAAAAAAATAGTGCGTGTTTACTTATGTAAGCACGTAAGAAGTTATACTTCTTTGGCGTAACAAGATTAAAATCTTTCTAAAAATCTTTAGCAGGGCAAGCTGGACCAAGGGTGAAATTCGTTCACGAGCAGAGCTGAACGATATTAACCTTCAGTCAATTGGACCAGCCAAACCTCTGATAATCACGATTTAAATAAATTTAAACACCCCCGCACAGGAACAATAGGACCAATAAAATGGGGGGTATCAGAATGTATCTGGAGATGAAGTGAGCCGAATGTGACATCTGAGCCCTCATATTGAATGTCTCGGCGGGAAGAATCGTTCCTGAGAAAATTAAGACATCTAACCAAAGAGTCCCCGAGTTATGTTCATTTTAAAATAATTAAAACATTTAAAACAATTAAATAAAATAGAAGCAGGGCACACCCAGCAACTCGAAACTGGGCTGGGTTGTGAGCAAATACAAGAGAAATCCATTAGAATCGGCCCGGAGTCTGTAGTTGCAAATAGGACGGCGCTAGCTCGGAAAAGGAAAACGAAATTAACTCCCCCCGGAGTGGAATAAATGTGACGTAAATGGTCACGTACATCCTAACGATACACAGAGCAGTAGGTGATCCCAAAGTTTCATCCTTCTATCTCTGTAATTTCGTTACGTCATCAAAAGATCGAATCCCATAGGAAAAACATAGGGATTCTAATTTTAGTGATAACGCTCTCCCTAAGCCCACTATCTACACAGGAATTATAACAGATGAAACAGCTCAACAAGGAAAACCTATAGTTCTAGTTTCATTAAGAAATTTCAAAACACCTTGGAGCTATGTGGGATTTTAAAAAAATGATAACTTTAAAATAATTTAAAAATGTTAAATATGGGTAAAGAAATAGGGTTATGTGGTCCTGGAAAAATATATCTAGGATGCTCAAAGGAAGAACAATCGTATCCAGCAGGTGCGGTTGGCCAAGGTGGCATAGGGTTCGAGTTATTTCTGGGGAAGCCCAGGGGAGGGGGGCAAAAGCCGCGCTAATAAAAAGATGGCGGACCTCCAAAAATAAATTTCCCAAGCTAAATTTCTTAGGAGGGGGGAGGTGAAATTGTTTCCAGTCTCCATAGGATTAACATGGGAGCATGATATTTTAGTGCTTAAGCCCTCCCATGCCTACACAATGGGACTGAAGCATATAACTAGGTGGGTCTTGACGAGTGGAACACTTGATTCAAATCTCAAGTCCGGGACTCAAATAGGAGCCAAGATATTGTGAATTTAAACAAATTTAAGACAAAAACTATGAAAGAAATAGCCATAAGAGCATGAAATTAAATAAGTGGAAGAGCAGATAAAGAGGGATCGAATGAGCCGGGCCCCAAGGACTGTGGGGTTTTTTGGTCCCGAGATATTGGCCAAAACGCTGCGGGAGGGGTAATGAAAGGAGGGTTGTCCCAAAGATATGGTTTATAACAATAGTTATGATCCCCAAAATAGTTCCATAGCACCAAAAGTGGCATGTTTAAAAAATTGACAACGGGGGCGTCCCCATCGGTGTCGTGAAGGGTGCGCGGCATTGTAAAATTTACCCTCATCCTTTTCCATAGCCAAAAACAAAAAAACTGCAAAAAAAAAATTTCGAATACAAAAAAACATTATAATTTGCTACAATATAATAATTCATCGCAATGGCTTAAAATACACTATAATCATATATTTGATTTATTTAAATAGGTAAACTAATATTTACCTATGTTTTATGTACATAAAACAATTTAAAGATTTATTTACTATTCATTTTTTTTAAAATTTTCCTTTTTTTTGGTTTAAGAAAAAAAGTGTTCAAAAAAAATGCATCAGAGAATCGAGGGAAGGACGTCCTCCCTACTTTGTGACTTCCAAATCGTGAAAAGCAAATGTTTGTAGACATGGAGGGGGACAGCTCAGTGGTAGGCATTTGACTGCTAATCGAGAGGTCCCGGTTCAAACCAAAGGGCCTCCTTCTTCGGGAAAAGGGAAGAGAAATAATTTCAAAGGGGATGGATCCCGTTCGTGTTCTAGAAAAGATTCTCATATACTTTCCCTACGGAAAGAAAAGGGTTCGCTGACACGGGGGTATAGCTCAGTGGTAGAGTATTCGACTGCAGATCGAGAGGTCCCCGGTTAAAACCCCCGGGTGTCCCTTTTGGGGAAGAAGATAAATATGTTTCTGAAATTTCGAAGGTGGCAATGATCGTTTTTTTGTATATTTCTAATAAAAAGCATTTTCGCATCCGTGACGGTGTGAGGGGCGCACGAAAATTCACCCTCATCCTTTTTTTAAACCCCAAAAAAAGGTATAACTTAAAAAAACATTTAAGGCGAAATTTGGATGAAATTTTTTGAAATATTTTTTATATTTTTGAAAATAAAACTGATGCTGTCCTTCATTTCAATTTTCGATTTCAATAACAATGTAAAATTCAATAATAATTTTTGGCTAAAGTTACTGTCCTTTTTAACATATGGCTTCCGGCATATATAAACGTTTCACTGTCAGTGTGTAAATTGCCCCGGACGTATGCATGCATTTTTTCCCAAAAAAGATCTTTTTTGTTCACTTATCTAAAAAATTTTTTCAAAACTTTGGAATGCAATAAAATGAGCGACAGGGGTTTTGGGGAAAGGTTTACTTATTTCAGGAATTTTCTTATTTATTCCCCCGTTTCCTCCACCCCCACCCCACATACGTTTCTAACTGCAAAACGGGGCATTGGGGGCGAATAGCGAAAAGTTTTTCTCGGCAGTTAAGGATTAATTAGAAAAACCCTACAAATTATCAAGATAAGCGTTATTCTTCAATATAAAATTATTTTTATGAAAAACCTGTGAGGGCACTGGTAATTATTAATCTTATTCTTAACAGTATTGTTAAACTAACTATACAATGCATTATGCACTACTTAAACATTTATATGTGTATTAATCAGTGCAGATGTTGTTTATTTATTTTTTATTATCTCAGAATATATTTTGTTTACTTCCAATAAATGAATAACTTTTTTAAATAATCTTTTGTTTTTTCAACTTTTCAATAGGCTCTCGCCCCCTCCTAGGGTTATTACGCTCCTCTAGAGGGGTGCGCCTCACAGTTTGAAAAGCGCTGATTTAAATTTAAAAGAATTATACCTGTTGGAAAATTAATTATATTTTCAGCCCCCTAGAGAAATTTTACACTCTTGAGACCCCTTATGTTATTTTAACTTGAATTATACGTATAAGTAAAACATTTGCTACTAAACAGTGAAGGATATGTTTCTGTAGTGAATAGAGTGTTTTAAGTTGTGTGTGTTAGTATTTTGTTTTATTATTTTCCCAATAATCACAAATCAAGATTATTTGAAAGCACGTCTATATCTCATTAAATATTTCTTAAGAAAAAATGACACGTAGATTCATAAGGATTCGCCACCTTTGGTCTAGATGCTAGATACATTATAGTCTTACACTCACACACACATCACTATAATCTATCTCTCATCGTATGTCTCATTATATAGATCTTCCAATACATATACAAACAGAAATTTCAATTTCTATTTATTGATCTATCAGAATCCAAAGTTAGTTCATTTCATATTCAATCGAAACGTCTTAGAATTCAGAAATTTATCACATTCGGCCATTTTAGGTGCTGAGGTGTACTTTATATGCATATGGTTCCAATTTGTTAGAATTTAGTTACCTCTTTTTAGCAACCGTCTAGATAACGATAGAAGATTCGCCTTATATTGCTCGTGACCGTGATATTTCCGCACGGGAATGTTCAAATAAAACGCGCCAAAATGATAATTTCTTACATCCGAAAAAAAATTTTATTTCATATTTCACATATGCGATGGCTATACCAGAATATTTATGATGCAATTAGAGATAGTTTATTTTAAACTATATACACTTATTTTTATACAATTTTCTTGAATAAAAAATGGGGACAATTTTACAGTTTTCTTGAAAATTATACAATTTTTAAGGAGTAAAAATGCAATAAAAATTTAAAAAAAAAATTACGGTCATTTTTTTATTTTTTAGAAATATTTAGAATCATCTTTTATAAAAAAAAACCGTGTGAATAAATAATATTATGCTATTTTTTAAAAAAAATATGTTTGTCTTGATTTTCTTAAAAAATAATATGATTTAATAATGATATAAATATATAGTTAAGTTCATTTTAACCTGATAAAAATCATCAGTAATCAGAACAAATTCTGAAATTTATAAATTAATTTTAAGAATCTATAATATGTTTTATCGTATAAAGCAATCATATTACAATAAAAGATCACATACAGTTTTTCTTCTTTTTCTTACCTCGCGTCTGCTTCATCAAACTCTAATCTCTGATACTAACGAATAGTAAGATAGACAGTTGGCTTTATAAAATGGTCTATTGGGAAAATAAAAGGATAATAGGAATTTATTTTTCCTTCTATATATAATTGATTACTAATTTTATCACAGATTAATACTAGATAAAGTGGTTTCGTTAATTGGATAAAAATGAATTTAAAGATAATATATGGATAGTAAATGAATGACTAATAAGTAATGCATCAAGAAAATATTATATGCCGGATGGCCGACTAGGAATAGTTATTCTTTTCTTAGTGTAAATTTTAATGGACCATTGTTTGATAAAGTGAATAGTAAAATGTTTTGTCTAAAAAGTTTTAAGAAGTTATATAGTAAACAGTGTAAAATTAGTTCATGGAAACTAAGTTTATCGTTGTTCCCTTACATAAGCTTTCAAAAGTTATCGTCAACTACTCCCGTTTTTAGTAAGTTTGTGAATTCTAGGACAACAATTCATTATAAAGATAATGATATAAGGTGCTACGAAAAGATTATATATATATAATTAATAAGTTAGAGTCATTAGTTATTAACACTAAGATGTCTTTACATATATTTTTGGAATGAGAAAACATAGGTTAAAATGTTAAAATGTTTCACAAGTTATATTTAAATAACAAACATTCCAGAAAACTATTACATTTTTTACTAAAAAAATGTTCTAAATCTGTTCCTAAAGATACGCAAATATTTTGGCTAAAGGCTTGTGTATAAACATAGATAGTGTAATTTTTACATCGAAAGACAGTTGTGATAGAATATTTCGTTAAAGGTTTTTGAGCTGCAAAATGACTGGTAAATTTAAATGATTTCAAAATGTATGAAATACATGAAATTCTTATACGTTTTTGACAAAATCAAGGAATTTATAGATAATATATACTATGATTCTATTCTAAAGGATTAAAAAAAAATTAAACTTGATAGATGTTTTAAAAATCCTTAAATATACAGAAAATCATTTGGGTTTCTAAGAACTGTCTAAGAATACGATGCTGCAAAACATTAATGTATTCCAAAGTCATCAATTTAAAATTCAACTAAATATGAGATGATTTACTGTCTTAAATGCGATTTAACTTCAAACGACATGTTGAATTTGCGATTAAATAAAAGCGGAAAGATAATCACTAGGAATGCATCACTCACATTAGTCTAATCATGTAAAAAATAGTTTCTTTTCAATTAAAAAAACATTTACTATATCCTATAAAATTACCTAAAAATATATATTTTAAATTTTTATTGATAACCAGAATTTAAAATTCCAATTTTCTTCATTTCTTCCACCTAGTATATTCTGAGTATGATGTACAACTTTTAATTAAACTCTCTTGCACATATATATATACATGTGTGTGTGTGTAATCACAATAGTAAATTATATGTATATATATGTGTTTTGAGTAAAAATTTCTTAAATTTTTAATTATGTAAATATTGTTTGACTATTAATAATATAAATAACATCCTAATAGGAACAAGAAATCAAGAAGATATAGTAAGGGTTAATTTCTTGACTAATTTTTATTTTATACGTACTACGAGTTTCATTTATTCTTTCTATCATTATACAATTTTTAACCGAACAGTTCTAATACAAAATGCTTGTATAAATGTTTATATTTTTGTATTCAAATGTAAATTTATAAAAGTGCATACATATGGCAAATATGGATACGGTTATACTAATAAAATAAAACTGGTTAAAAAGATTTAATGTACACTTACATACACATGCAATATTTTAATTTTTTTAAATCATTGTTCATTTTATAAGCAGATGACTTTATTAAGCATAAGTAGTATAGTTGTTATATCATTTTTAGAACGTTTTAATGAATTGTTAAGATTGTTTCAAAATTGTAAAGCAAATTGCATGTAAGAATCAGCATTTCAAAAAAAAAAAAACAGATCATAACATACATGTTTCAATACCTTCACTAAACATTTACCCAAATAGAATAGTTAAATTTCCAAGACGTCTCATTTTTAATTTTTGTTTCATTTCTTTTTCCTTCTAATTTTTATTTTTTGCTGAGAGAAAAAGACAAAAAGAATTTTAAGTCTTTACATACCTTTAACCGAGAACAAAGAATTTTAATTAAGATATTTTGATAAAAAATATTTTTCTTTAGAAGATTTTACGATGCATTCAGCAGCTTATAAAGAAAATGTATTTCTAATCAGTATGCGTAGTTCACGCATTTCCAGTTTCATTCCTCCCGTCAGAAAGGAACTGAAAAACCACGATTTAGAATTTTATTAACATAAAGAATGTTTCGCCACAAAAAATTTAATATTCTTTGCTTAGTACTTTTTTTTTCTTCTTTTTTCCATATGGAATATTATCTTATAAAAACTCGCCGAGAAGATTAACATGGATTACTACATGAGAGCTCATTTCTATATTTATAGCGAATTATAAGTCATCAAAGAGCTCGCGACTTATTTTGCAGCGCATGTTAAACCAAGCTTCATTTCGTAGTAAAAGGCTTAAATGTATTTTTTACGAGTTATTTAGCTATCATATGGGGAGATTTTTTTGAGGATCAATTATCTCTTAATGCAAACAAGAGATTAAATATTTTTTTATTAAAAACTGAGACGTATCAAAAAAGAGATAGGTATTCCAATAATCTGTCGTAGTTTCATTACTAGCCTTCGGAGAATAAATAAATGAAATGGAATGGTTAGTATTACAACATACGGTGCTTTAAATTAAATTATTTTTTGAGAGACACTACCTCTTTCAAAACATAATTAATATTTCTAACATGTAAAAAGTATTTTCTTTCACATATTCAAAATGCTCAGAGCTTTACTATTCACGGTATGTGATTTCTTTGTAAAAGTATAAATACATTTTTTCTTATTAAAATGCTTTAAATTACTGGTGTTTCATTTATAATTTGAATCACTAATAATGTTGAATTAGAGTACACTAAAAATCATTCTGCCATCATGTATTTGGTTTTCTATATGAGTTAACTCATTTTCTGTTAAACGTATTTTGCTGTAGTTCATCCATTCCAATGGACATCATAGAACATAGGCAACGCTAGAGCTCAAATACCCAGCAATGCATCGATCCTTTTGCCATTTTTCCTATAGCTAAACTCTAAAACTTTGCCTTCAGAGACAGCATTCACTCATTTTATGTTTTCATTTTTAAGAAGCATGATATAGAGCAATGTTTTTTTTATAAATGATTTTATAAAAATAAAGTCTTTGTTTATTAGCCAACTTACATCATGGAGTTAATTATATTTCCTTTACACCACCGACTCCTAAATTTTCGATCACCACGTGACCCTTTTATGTATCAGCTGGACATCGCGGACCACCACCACCCTATCTCCCAACAAATGGCTAATTGGTTATATATATATATATATCACAAAATACTAATTTCAAATACATAAATAATATACTTAATTGATTAACTATTGATCTACCCTAGTAATCAAGTAATGGTCTTGAATAGAATGGCAAAATTATAAATTTGTCCTCTAGGTTTTTAAAAGTCTGTAAGAGCGGAAATCGTTTCATTAAATGAGAGAACTTCGCGGAGCCCTTAGAAAGGAGTGCACCCCCAAGGGGTTCACGGACCACTGTTTAAGAACCACTGCTCTACAAAGTGCATTTGTAGAAATTTATACATTAAATAAAGGGATGAGAAAGGGCGAGAATCTTTTTATAACTTTGGTAAGATTTATTTTATATGAAGCTGCTTTTCTCCAGTATTTTCTTTCTTTTCAAGCAGAAATGCGACACAAATTTAGAATTCCAATGTAGTCTAGGTGGTTGTTTTGACTTTTATAGCTATTTTACATTACTGAATCTGCAAAAGTAAGACACTTTCCAAGATTTTCGGGAAAATTCACTAGAATTGTTTCACATTTCACGCTTGGAAAAACAACATAGAGGATTTCACTAGAAAAAAAAATTCCCAATACATTTTATCAAAGCTTAAAAAATTCACCACTAACGTCCAGGTTATTTGTTGCACTGAACAAGTTCTTAGCAATATAATATATATATAATATATATTATATAGTATATGTATATATATATATATATATATATATATTATATATAATATATATATATATTTCTAGATATATATATATATATATATACTATACCATATATATATATATATATATATACATACTATATATATATATAATATATATATATATATATATATATATATAATTATATATATATATATATATATATATATATATATATATATATATATAAATCATTCTCGTCCGTTTTATGATAAAATTATATATTTTTAGGTTCACATGATTACTTTTGCCCTTTTATTCCTCAAAAACTGACACTTAAAAATATAAAGATCTTTCAGTTTCAAAGTAGAATTTATGTAACGCAAAGAAAATTCATTTTACTGAATATATGAATCTAAAGAAATATATAATGTGATTAACAAGTAAAGAATATTGCGATTAATACAAAAATATATAATAACAATAATTAAAATATTTACATTAAGTACTAATTTCAAGAACATTTAATGAAATACATGTTAATTCACATCGTTATTTGTAAATGCATTTTGCAGAGCTTAGTAATTAATTACGTGCATTGAAAAGATTGTAACATAGAGAATTAAAGAACGTAATTACATCATTTTTTCACAAATAACATAAGATACACTTGTAAAATAATTCAAGCAACAGTTTCTTTCGTCTTGTGAAACACGTTTAAATCAATACTCTAAATAGATGCCTTAACTAGCAATAATTACTGCTTACAGCATATAATGTCATAGACTAGTGCTTCTCAATCTTTCAATGTTTGTGACCCAAATTTCAAGTCACAAGTTCCATGGCCCCCTCATCCTCCATACAATAACAATGCCTGGATTTAATAATAACGTACTTTGGTGCTAAAGCTACAATATGAGTTAAATTATAAACTGTATAAATTATCAAGATAAGTGCTAGATTTTGCATATAATTTTGTACAAGCCTATGGGGTCAGTAGCATTTATTAAACTTGTTCTTAATTTGATACTGTTTAATTTTAATTATCAAATATATTATGCAGTACTGATACATGCATAAGTATATTATACCATTGTAAATGTGTATTTTAATATCTTAGAATGTGTATTTTATTTTGATTCCTTTCAATAAATTAATAACTTTTTTAATGTTTTATTTTCGACTTTTCGATATGCTCGCGCTCCCCTGGTTGGATTATCATGCCCCCTAGGGGGCGTGCCCCATAGTTTGATAAACATTGTCATAGACACAAACATTAATTGAGAAGCATCAATAATGGAGATCAGTTCTGAACAGAAAACTTAACAGATTTGCTGTTTTTAGTATTATAAGGTCTTGATACCTTCAAAACGTAGTACCCCACATTTTGAAGTAGAGTGTCAAAACGAAGTTCCTACTTATAAAAGCATTCAAACGCTCTCTGGTGGTTAAAATGAGAAATGCGTTAGGTACCTCGTCATCCATAAATAGATTCGGCTGTGGAATAGTTCCAAACTCTTACGCTAGGACTCTCAATATATTGTCATGTGCATAACACACTTGTCTTCACGTTTAATGTCGCAAAGTGTAATTGAAATTTATACGTCAAGTGGCCTATTTTGACCCAGAAATCCCCCAATGGCATCAATGTAGCTTGATGCGGCCCAGCACACGCACTAATTTCTTCAAAATCTAACTCTAAATTTATTTAGATAAAAACTCTTCATGTTTTATACTCGAAAGTAACCTCGTGTTATTTACTGATTTTTAGAACAAACACGCCACGTTAAAAACAATAAAGATACTAAGGCTGGAAATATCTATTATGACTGGTCTTAACAATGAATTGTCGTAGAAATAAGTGGTGTATTTTGGGGAAATCGTTTCCTAGTAATCGACCCTTGTTTGACACTCATTAAATATGAAAAAGTAGTTGGCTAGGATATCACTGTTTTTGGAGAATGAATGAATTACCGAGCATATTGTTTGCTACATGTTTATAGTTTTCTTGTTTTCCTGGGAAATATAGTCCTACGAAAGCATTAAATATTCGTATGAGAGACCCAATTAACGTAAAAGACACAGAAGTAAAATTCAATGACATCTGACACAATAACATTAAATGAAAAACTGGAATACACTTAGCAATGTGTGGAAGGCATAGTATCATCGTACTTGATTATGACCAGCTACTAGATTATAGGCAGAATCAAAATTCATCAAGCGAAGTATTTTGAGGCATTGGATTGACCATGCCGGACATTTATCACCGAATTACACGCTCATACTTCTATATTGTATATTCACATATGACAGCAGCAATGGGCACTTTTTGCGCATTCCATTTTGTTACAGTCACAGAAAAAATTACGAGTATTTTTGAATAGCAGATGTTAAATCTTGTGCAAGGGTCCATGATGTTGCTATGCAAATATCATTTAGCTTGAAAGGTGATCTACCCATTTTGCACACATTAAACATAAATTGTTTTATTTTCCCCTTAAAATAAAACCAGGATTTTTGGGGAAAAGGTAATCCCACATAATATATTAAAGGTTCTATAACATCAATTGTTTTGGATATTGATTAACCTACAAGTTGATTATTGAAAATTCTCACATAAGGGAACGGCACTTTTCTCAAATGAGAAGTATGTATATATATATATATATTATGAGAAAGAAGGGAACTTTACTTAAAACACAAAACTTTTTCTGTATTGTATAGCTTTGATTAGGTAACTATACTAACTTACATAATTTGTATGTGTACCACATTCCTAATTATTTACATTTATTTCTGTTTCTTTTATTATTTGTCTTTTAAATATAGAAATAACTGAAAGTTTCATATACAAGAATAACCGAAGTATTCAGCATTAAGAATCATTTATGATGAAAATGAAGCATCATAATTAGTTAGAGCAAATAGGCCAAGATTTTCCAATTAAAATACAAAGAACAATATATATTATCTATAGACCGTGTGGTTGTATGCTTACTACGGAAGGTTAGATATATTTCTACAGAAAAATGATGAAAAAAGGGAAAACAAATCCTGTCACTTAATTTTCCGTTTTAATCATCCTGTTAAAACGTTTTACTCAAAATGTTTGTGCAGTTTTTTTAAACCTGTTTTAAAATACATAAAAAACATGAAAATTTTACTGAAAAAACCATACAAAAAGGGGAAAAATAAAACCACACTAAAGTCTACGAGAAATCAATTGCACTTAGAGAAACAAAAACAAGATATTCTAACATTAGACGCAGAACTTGAAGTAAAAAATTGAATTGGGAGGATGAAAATAAATCTTGATTCATCGTCAATAATACAACACAAAAGAAAATATCATTTTCTTCTCTTTGAAAATTAACCTTAAGGGGTATGATGGGAAAACTTCATTGAAACAAATAAAGTTTTTATGAAGACACTGATAAAGAATTACTGTTCTTCAAAATGAGAATCAGAACAAAGAGAGTCCCTTAGGAACATAGAACATTCAAGAATAGCGAGAAAAAAAGATAGATTACTTTTTTTCTTTTTTCTAAATAAATATAATACTGTTCTGCCTTGCAAACTTTTTAAGGAATCAGTGCCAAAATGTATTGTTCTTATATTTACTTATGATCAATTAACTGTTATTGTTGTTTGGAAGTTTGCTTTTTTTAAAAAAAAAATTAAATTCGAATTAAAAATCATGTTACTACTAAACACTTGTGGTAAATTTCCTTACATCGCATGAAAAAAAATCTTCAAGATCTTAAAGATCAAAATAGAATATGCATTATATTTAAAATAATGTATATTTATAAATGCGTCTGAAGAATTTTGAAACTAATTTATTTACTTCTACTTATATCCAATTATTGTTACATAGTTATCTGCTTAACACAAATAGCTCTTATGTAAATCCCCTACATTTAGAAGACGTATTCTTCTAACCGTTTGATTTAGGCGAAGTTTTTCTAGAAAAGGAGGTGCTCTAAAATAATTATACTGCTTTTCTGCAATATTTAGCAAGTCACCACATATTTCAAGATTATTTCTTTAAAATATCTCTTTTTTTTTTGTCTTAGTGATTTATGAAAAGGTATTTTTCTACAAATACTTCTGAGTGTAAATACTTTTTTCTCTATAAAGTACACTTATTAGTCTCAACTCTATGAATCAGAATTCCTACAACTGTAAAAAAATAACATGTGCCGCGTATTTGTGTTCTAACACATCACTCAATAAGCCCTGGGTCTGACAAGGTGATATCTTCTAATTTTCCTGAGCATAACCTAGTAGTACTAACTGTCAAACGACAGGTGTCAAAATTCCATGCTAATATCTTGTTTATTTTAAAAGTTGCAATGGTTTTAGTGAAGTAACTTTTTTTGTTTGTTTAGAAACCATGTATGAAAAAGATATCCATGCGCTAATTAAGCACTGCTTTTTGATGGGAAGAAGTTTTGTTCAAGCAAAACAAAGATTGTATAAGTGTTATTCGGATTCTGCTTATCGGCAACAACGTTTATGGGTTGGGATGCAAAAAATCCGTCCCCATAAAAAACAAAGACCCCTAAACTCTCAGAATAAAAATTTGCCCTTGTAAAAGAAACCGAAAAATTTCCCTAAAAAAAATTTACATTTGTAAATATAGTTTACAAGATACAAAGGAGTGATTCACTTTTTTTTACATGATTATTTGTCAAACAAAAAATGTTCCCCAAATGGGTGCCACGTTTAAAAATGTCGGGTTAAAAAAAAAATGTATCAAAACTTTTTCTTCCCCTGTTTAAGCTGTTTTGGGAAAAAAAAAGTTTTTTTTTTACGTAGATATCTGTTTAACCCACGGTCACTCGGGGCCTGTTTTTTGCTACCGTCGTTACTCGCGGGGGGAAAAACACCCCCCTTTTTTTTAAAACGGGATTTAAATTTGGGAAAAAAAAATTGTTTAATTTTATACATATTTAAAAAAATTTTCAAGATATTTTTGTATTATAAAATAAAATTATTAAATTTTTTAAAAAAATTAATAAAATTTTAAATTAAAAAAAATTTTTTTTAAAATAAATTTTTAAATTTTTTCATAAAAAAAATAAAAAATTAAAAAAAATTAATTTAAATTAAAATTTAAAATTTTAAATTTTAAAAAATAATTTTTAATTTTTTTCCAAAAAAAATTAAAAACGTACAAACCAATTAATTTATATTTAAATTTAAATTTTAAAAGGATTTAATTAAAAGTTGAAAGAGGGAAAAAAAATATTTTTTTCAATTTCCAAAATTCAGACAGAAAAATGGGTTCTGCCAACTTTTTCCGGGAAAATTTTTTTTTCAGTCCCCCAGTAAAACCATTTAGCTGGGTCCTTACTTCCAATGTTCGAGAAAGGGGTTTATCAGCCTGGGAAAGGTTTAATGAAAAACCCAAAAAAGTCAGCCAAAAGGAAAAAATATTTTTTGGGGCCTTTTGGATTTTTTAGGAATTTGGGAAAACCTTTGGTGGGGAACAAACATTTTGTGGATCCGGGAAAAAAAAAAAAAATTGGTTTTGTTAAAAACAAAAAACCCGTTTTTCAAAAGTTTTTTTCCCCCTGGAGGGGGGAGTTTGGGGAAACCAAAGCGCTTAAAACTTTCCCACCCAATTTAAAGTCCAAATCTTGCGCCCATTGACCACTGGCTTGTGGCAGAGCTAAAAAGAATACTCCAAGAAAAGAAGCTTGGCTCAAATGAAGAACTGATTTCCGAAGCTGAAGCCTATTTTGAGAATAAAGACAATTTGTTCTAGGAAAATGTATTAAAAAGACAACAGATAGCAGGGATGAATGTATCACTCTTGAAAGAGAGTATCTTGATAAATAAAATTCAACTTTTCCTAAAAGTTGTTATTTTATCAGCTAGTTGGGTACGCGTTAAACGACCAGTATACGCAAAAATTAAAAAACGCAGCTGGAAAATATGTGTGCGCATTATACGTCGGATTTTAAGGTATAAACAATATTTTTTAAAAAATATGTAAGCTGATAAGATTCCAGAGTTTTCAAATTAATTTAATTAGATATTATAGTTTGCAAAGATTAATAAAAAAAAATTACATCATGGTATCAATGTGAAGGAAAAGCCTTTTCGTATTGATTCTCACACACATTCAGCTTCTTTAATTCTTCTTTTACTGAGGTAAAACAAAAAACAATTGAAACTATCAGAAACATTACTAGTTATCGTTTCAATCACTTTACAAACTCATTTACGCAGTAGTCAATATGAAAGTATTACTAAATGTGAAAATTCATAAAGAAAGGGTAAACTAATTAAATGATATATGTATTGTCTGTGTTGTTATTCAAAATATTATGTAAAACTTTAAATTGGAAATCAATGCTCCTTTTACATATACCGATATTAACGTGCGTTTTTATAAGATGAAAAAATTCAAATTATCCTAAATCTGATTCGGTTTCTGAAGAGAAGAAAATTCAATGAATATTTAAAATTTAAATCTAAATGAAAGGAATATTCTTGTAGCAGAGTGAAAAAAAAAGATTCTATTGGTAATAAGATATCATTTATGAATAACGATATATGATGAAATGAGTGAGATATTTTTTATTAAAGTGAATTTTTCTAAAATATTTTGGGATTATAAAATGTATAAGGATGGAAAAACTAAAGGTATATATATATCGATAAACATGTTTATAGAACACAGGTAATAAATTCTAAGAGGGTTGTTCGAATGAAATAAATTCGAGGTGTGTATCCATGAGATGTATAATGAACCAGATACATGATAGAAGTAACAATATTTAATGAGTGAAATCATACAAAGTGTGTTTTAAGAAATCACCCATGTCGTTTAGGCATTTGTCCCATTGCTTAGGAAGGTTACGAATTCTGTCCACGATGAACGATATCAATTGATCATGGAATCTGTTAAAAATTGCAGCCCTTACTTCATTCTCGGAGTGAAATCGTTGACGCATTATGCTTTTCTTTAATGGTTCAAAGGAGTGGTAGTAGCAAGGCGACATACCTGAATTGTAAGCTGGGTGATCCAGGACTTCCCACTTTTTACGGGTCACTGACTCGACACACACATTGATGACATGTAGACCTGTATTGAAGTGCAGAATGATGATACCGGACCAAAGCACACCTGGACGTTGGTTTTGATAGCCTTATGCAGCTTATAAAGTGTTTGGGTGTACGGTGGGGCAATGATGGACACATCCGTCGGTTAAAGTGTAGTATAGGGGGCCATTTGACACAGTCCTTTTTTTTTTTTGGCGACTAAAAGATGTCGCCAAGGTACTTTTTTCGGTATTATTTATTATTTATTTTATAATTAATTCAATTTCTCACCATCACATTTGGATGAAAATTGACAAATCCAAAGAAAAATAGCCAGACCCAAAGTGGACCCCCTATACTACACTTGAGCCACGATCGTCTCCTTAAATACCAGTAATAACAGTACCTGCATGTCCAAAACTGACGTCACTATCACTTTCCTGACTAACTCGTTTCACCGAATACAGCCAGAATTCTGCCATGAATATCCACAGCATATACCCTACCTGTGTAAAAACTTTATTACAGCTCGCTGATCGATTTTAGATGAAGTTGCATTTACCCTAGCCATCTTTAAATGAATCCCACTTCTATATGAATGTAGTTATCATAAATCTGCTTTCGCATTCGAGTGCGTCGTTAGTATATCTTCATTATCACATCTGTTACACGAAAATACATTAAATACTGTTAGAATGGGAGGATTCGTATCCTTTTTATTTGAACACGCCTCATAGGTAGTAAATATCACGGAATTTACAAAATATGTTGGACTGAAATTAAGTTTTTTAATCGGTATTGGAATCAAGGTACATTTTAAGGGCACTCATTTATTTTTCCTATGGAATTTGAAATCTGAAATTAAGAACAGTATATTCACTTCAAAACGTTGATTTAGTGAAGATTCAGGTAATAATTTATAAATCCCTTGTTAGTGTGGGCTTTCAGTTATACTGAAGTTCATCAAAAAACTTTAAAAGTTTGAATTGGACATTGATAGCTGTAAATTCTTAAAGGTGATTTTTGCAAGGAGTATGTGGCGTGAATAAATCTGAAACGTCTAACTTAGTTCTAGATTGATCAAAATTTCGTGTGAGCTAAGATCAGGTGTTTTGAGGAAATGAAAAATTGTTGTTTTATTAGCGAAGAAACATCAAAAAAGAACAAGAAATAACTGAATAAATTTAATATTTGTTGAAGTTCATTGATGAAATATACATTGTGTATAAATATCTTGGAAAACATATAAGCAAGGTTATTTATATATCGAGAGACATAGAGTAAACAAAAATAAAAATATTTTTTCAAATACACAAAACTTGTTTTGTTTTTAATTACACAGAATATATTGAAGAACTAATAAAATTTCAATATTAAGTTCGTAAAGTATGCTGTTTGTACTATTCTTCTGTGTAAAAAATATTTAAAACATTTCTTTCTTTACTCAATATTAATTAAAACTTAGATCAATGAAAATATTTTCAATCATCCGAAGTGTTTATAAGTTATAAGTGTCACCCTGATAGTGTTTTCTCAATCAATTCACTCATTTTATAATAATATTTAAAATTTGAGGTACACTCTGAGCATACTTTAATATTAATTTTATTTTCCTAAGCTAATTATATAATTTCAAAGATTTTTGTTTGCATTCGTTTTTAAGAGCTTAACACTAATATAATATTAAAATATTATTTGTTTTCATAAATTTAACTAATATTTGTTGTTTGTTTCACATTTCGAATAACTTTTCCTTTCCTTTATCTTCATTAAAGTACTTTTACTCTAGCTAAGAATAGAAGACAACAATAAATTATTTCAGATGGTAATGGAGAAAAATTCAGCATTGAACATTATTTCGATACTCTGTAAATTAAAAGACCATGAATAATGTACACAGCATTTCATTCCAATACAACAATCAGTTAATTTTATTTTAGTTCAGCCACTCTAATTTAAAACGTATTGAATATTTGCTAAAGTGTTTTCTTTTTTTTTTAATTAAAAAATACATGAATTGTGTTTTAAGGAAGTAGTATGAATATTTCGATATTCTTTTTTTGTATTCACTCATTTGTTTTTCAATTACATTCCTACTACCTCTTTTATATTTATATTTATGCATACAATTATGGCATATACTACAAATTAGAATTATTAATGTTTTAAGCAAGTAAGTGTTACATTATTGATACCTATAAATAAACGAGATATGTTATTTTTTACTAGTTTCTTATAAAGGCAATCTTGGCAACATTGAAATTTAATGATAAAACAGAATTTTCTACTTAAAAAAAATTAAGGACTAAGTTTTAAACCATACTTTGTGTTGTTGCAATCTCCCTTTTTCTAGTTTTAAAACTACATTATTCTGTATTTTTACTTATGATGTAATATTTTATAGGCTATGTATCAATCAAAACATAAATCAAAACGAGATAAATAGGATTCTAAAAAAACTAATGTCTGCATTTCTTAACAAGTATGTTAATATCCCCATAAATAAAATACACAAATTACTATTAAACGAATACTTAAATTACTACTCTCGAGTAAGAGGTGTAGCACAAAAAATAGTGTGTTGCACAACTTAATGTGGAGCTGGCAACAACTGTTTTGGTGAAGTCATCCCAAACACCTCCTATTTTGACTTAACCGTTCATGCCGCAGTACTCGTCATTGAGTGAACACGGGCAGCAGCGTTCTACCGGAAAATACCTAATGTAAAACATGAACAGCGATTCAACATCAAGTTTCTGGTGAAACTTAAGAAATTAGCCAAGGAAACATCAAATGTTAATCAAGGCTTATGAAGATGAAACTTTGTCTTTCGTGCATGTGTGTTCGAATGGTATAAGTGGTTTCCAAGGGTAACGGACAGTGTAGAAAATGATAAACGAGTTGAGTGGTCAGGATAATTGATTTCAGTGCACATCATTACTTAAATTCGAGATGTTATCCGGGGAGAGAGTTTGTACAGTTGTGGAATTGGTTAACTTCGATAAGGAAGCTGTTGTAACGGGCTCTCGCGTCTTTTCATTAACATGTTTTTTGAGTTCTTTTGGGACCAGAATTAATTGGAAATCTTTTCCAACCAAAACCCAAGAAGTAAAACGTGAATATAAGATGCAAATTAGAAAGCGTTTGAATATCAGAACTTTGAGTAAGTGGTGGCAATTTGGGGAATGTTGTGATAGAGAGTGATACGATTGTGAAGTGATAGCCAACAGAGGTTATCACGAAGATAGAGCCATTAGGTCAAGGTACATACCATTGCACTCGAGTAAAGACGCAACTCCCTTATGATTAGTTCGGTGATCGGATCAAAGTAGGATTGACTATTTAATATTAGAACTTGTGATATTATTGGAATTGAGATTAGGCGGGTTAGATATTGATAGTGGTCCGAGTTACGTTAGTTCGGTATTATTGATATTGGGCGTTTTGTCACCGTAGATTCTCTCACATATATTATTATCTAATCTGTTAAAGATTTAAGTACTGAAGGTCTTAATAAAGTCAAATTAAGATCAATGGAATCTTCTAGTTCTTTCATTAATCCTACACCTCTAGCTCACGTAGATAATCAAGGAGAAGGGCACCCTAGGAGGGGGCAATTTCACACTGATGCAATTGAACACACAAATTACACATGAAGAACATTTGTGCGAAGGTTGTTTCAGAAGTTTGGTCCGATGACCAAAAATTTTACCGTAGAGAAATGTGTGTAGGCATATAAGAACGCATTACAAATGAGCCAAATATTTTGGAATATGTTGTAACATGTAATGATACATGTATTTTTACCTATGGCCGAGTTGATGCAGTGGAAGTCTCCAGGATCCACAAGGCCCAAAAAAGGAAGTATGTCAGGTTCAAAATTCAAGGTTATAATTGTCTTCCTTGACATTAATGGAATTGTATTGATTGAGTGAGTTTCCAGGAATCAGACTATTAATCAACTGTACTATATTGGAGTACTGAAAAAACTTGGTTAGAAAAATTAGAAAAAAAGAGCTATAGTTGTGGATTTAATGAATGGCTGTTCAGGCAAAAATGAAAATTCTCCTGAAGAGTCTACCAAAACCCTCGTTCCAGAATTATTTTCAGCAATGACAGCACCGAATGCAGATACTAGTGAATGCTGAAGGTCAGAATGTCACGGAGAACTGATACTCTAAGTTCAATTAATTATTGAACCAATTTTTTGTCACATCTGGCACACAAATTCTGAACACCTATATGTAAATTGTAACTAAAAAATGTTCGATCGGAATACTGTCAGAAAGATTAAGTTGTCTTAAATATTAATAAACGTTTCAGTTCTTGTCATTTCAAATCCTGGCACGAAATAAGCCTGGCACACCTTAAATATGTCAAAGCGTGCATGGGTTTAAGCTATAAGCGTAATGGTTTATCTTGTCTTACTTGACACCCATCATGGTTCAGAATTATGAGATTGCTCATTAACCGTTTTAAACTGATGCAATGGATAAGTGTGCAAACAATCTATACATTTCAAGGGTTGCTAAAATGATGAAGCAATCTTTTGAATGAATGAGAACCTCGTGTTGACCGCTCTATTGTTGCACCTAGACAAAATTTCATTTGTTCTTTCTTTTGCGTTGAATTTCTGCTAACATCATATGATTAAAAATCTTTTAATATTGTGTAAAGTAATAGGTAGTTTATTTCCACATAGTAAGCAACGGTGGCATGAATACTTGCTACAAAGGGCTATTATATTACTTAAGTACAAAATACAAAGTCCTACTACGCTTTCTTTTGTTCATTGTTTATTGATTTAAAAAAAAAACATTTTCTCGTCGAATGTGTGTCTACGGTTTTAATTTAATCTTGAGATAATATTTTCATATCCCAAATACTGATTTTATATTCCCGAAATCGCGCTGTGATGCTCCGAATGGTTCTGTTATAGAGGAACAGCAGATCTGAACACAACAAATTACTCTTCAAAAATTTGCTAGGATAGAATATTTCCTGTTACAACATAATCAAAATTTAACACTTTTTTCAAATTATTTTTTCTTCTTTTTATAGGTAATTATAACATTAAATTTCAAAGAAAAATTATATAAATGCGATGTATATAAATATTATAATTTTCTTTTCTATTTTAATTCATAATACATTTGAAAAAAAGAAAAATGTGCTAATAAATGTTTAATATTGAACTTGCGATGCCTTTTAAATTCTCTGAGTTTTTTTAATTGATTTCTTCTGAATGGAAAATGAAATTGAAGCCTTACAATTCTATAATCCATATAAATAAACACATGCAGTTACTGAGAATAATGAGTTACAATAATTTATAATGAATGGAAATATTTAAAAGAAAAGATGCTTTTTGTTTATCAATGTAAGTGTTTGATTCGGGTAAATTCAAAAAACATTTTAGGTCTATGAAACAACTATAAATCCAGTAACCTTATTTAATTAATGTGATTAGTTTTTCATCTAAATAGAAAAAAAAAGTAAGAAGTAAAATAATGACTAAAAAAATTCAAAAGAATTAGCAATATAATACCAGTAAAAAGTTTCTTGCAGGAAAGAAATTGATATTTTTTTTGGATAATTAAATTATATTTATTTTAGATTAACAAGTCAGCTGGTCTAAACTACGTAGACTAATAACTTTCTTATTAATGATATGCCACCAAGTCGCACAAGGTAATTGGTGATGGACCTCTCAATTTGGAACCATGTTCAAGAGAAGAATGCAGCACCTGAACTGTGACCTTGCAAATCAGATTTCTACGCCACACCAATGACATTCTCTAAAAAATGCTAGAATGAGAGGCAAATATATTTCAGTAACGGCAATGGGGTCGAAAATATAACGTTTCGCAATGCGTTCCATACATTCGATGGCAAATTTTCAATTTTCTTAGGTCACATCGTTTTATAAACTAATATTAAATATTCCAAAGTAATTCCATTCACTTTTTATAAATCCTTCTAGATTGATTATAAGATGTTTGATCATACTTATCAGAAGAAAGAGAATCACATTTGGTTCAGAGAAGAATATTTCTTCAGTTTTACAGGAGGTAACGACGGATGTTTGGAATGTAATTCAGTGAGCTTCAGAATCCATTGTACTAACCCGTGCAACTCACATTTCCAAGACTGTTTTACAACATAAGAATATCATTTTATCATTGAGAGTGTGCTTTTCACTTTTCCCTGTACCTAACGAGACAAGGATCTATTTTGTTAACTAAGATTTCAGAGAAAACGCCGAATAATGTTAACTTAGGCAACTTTTTCTTCAGAAATAATGAATTAATTTAAAGTAATTAGTGTTTGAAAATTATTCGTAAAATTAATAATTGAGTTTTGCTTAAGATAAACTCTATTCCTTATCTTTAGTTGTGAAAAAAGAATAAGAGAACTCTTTAGAATATACTAATTTTATTACATGTTTTTAGCTCTAACGAAAAATAAATGAGATTATTTTACTAATGTTTATATAAATACTACACTTTTCTACAATCGCTAAGTACAGTTACAATTCAGTTAAAATGACAAAT
Source organism: Trichonephila inaurata madagascariensis (assembly GCA_019973955.1). Taxonomy (NCBI): domain Eukaryota; kingdom Metazoa; phylum Arthropoda; class Arachnida; order Araneae; family Nephilidae; genus Trichonephila; species Trichonephila inaurata. The sequence goes on from BMAV01001523.1 coordinate 22,510, forward strand.
CCCTAAATAACTTTCCACGCGTATTTTATGCTAATGCGCTATGTTTTTACTAAAAACAAAACTGTTTTGAAAAGTTTAGCAATACTCAAAGTTTAAATCTGTGCATATTGTGTGTGGATACATACATAATATCACTATAAATTTTGAATGAACTAAACAACACCTAATTAATAAATCAATGATTTAGATAACATTAAAAACTATCAACAACAGGTAATCATAATTCAACATAAATTAAATCAAATAGTATCCTTTCGTGGTTTATTCTATAAATAATCAAATACATTAAACACATTTAGTGAAAATGTATATATAATACTGTATCTTTAAACTCATTAGGAAAATTCGTTTTGGAGTGAATGCAATTGGTAATTAAAAACCATGTTGTGAAATCTTAATAACATGGAGTTGAACCTCTAAACATATCCGCCGTCATTCTATTTGAAACCCTATTCTAGAAGCATATAATTGAAATCACGCAAGCGTTCAATAGTTAGAAGGTGGTTTAATTTCCTAGAGAGTAAACAAGTTCCAATCTAATACAATGCCGAATAGCAAACTCGTAGGTGGATCGAAAATCAAGCCTAACATGTTAATTTTAATGAACACATTTGATTATATAAATTCTGAATATCTGTAAATACGTAGGTGAAGCTGAGAAATAAGCTTCTGCTATTAAATGGGTCTATCAAAATCAGTTTTAATATGATAGTTCAATTGAGGAATTTAAAGTTAATATAATAACTGTTTTTAAACTACATTAAAAATCCAATGTCTCAAAGTTTAAGTGAAACATTTTTTTAGATTAATTTCGTATACAAAAAATGAACTGATTGAAAATCAAAACTTTTAAGTAAACAGACAATAAGAGAAATAATTCAACAATGTATGGGTTTCTTATTTAAATAAAAAGTGCACACCACTGTAATTATAAAATATTAATGTATGGTTTCAATTTTCTTTTAATTTTCTATGTCATAAGTGTTATTTAAAGATTATTCTATTTAGGTTATCTGTACTAAAAATACGTAATAGGATTCAAAGGTTCCTAAACTGCGTCTATAAATTAAAATATATCACCAGTTAAACTGCTGAAACACAACTTCCTATAAATAAAAACCTTAGTGGAAAAAAACAAATTTTTGCAATGTCTTGTAAAGGTCATTAAACGTTTTATGGAATCTATTTTTAGCTATTAGATTAGTCCTTTAATTCAAGTTCATTTTATTTTAGACCTTTAATTCAGGTTCATTTCCTTTTAGACCTTTAATTCAAGTTTATTTCATTTTAGACCTTTAATTCAAGTTCATTTCATTTTAGACCTTTAATTCATTTCATTTTTGACCTTTAATTAAAGTTCATTTCATTTTATTCGTTTAATTAAACCTGCGATGCACTTTTAACCTCATCTGCAGATTGGACTTCGTTTAACATGCGGGAAAAGCTTTGTTGACACACCCTATGCATGTTAAGATCCATAGCCAGTATCCATTGGCATGAGGCTGAGGATATCCCAACTTATTCTGCTATTGTTAGAAGCGTACCGCCGCAGAAAACTTTTCGACGTTTTCAGTGGTGCGTGAAGTCTTCGGATGTACAGAGTGTTTGTGTCGTTTTCGACACTTTCCCTGGCTTCTCTGAAAGGTCTATGCCCCTCAAAAGCTTGCATTCGCGATAATGTATCACAGCCTTACACTTGTTTCACTATTAGATAAATCACCGGAACACTTTTTCCAAACGAACAAAAATTAATATACATTATCTGCTCAACAAACGCAATTTTTTGAATCACCGATGACTAAATACTTCCTCCTTTAAAATATGACAATATGGTGACCCACCGATCACAAGATTTGAAACAAACTCTTCTGAATAAAGGGAAGAATGCAATGACACAGAAATGTTATTGTAGTTGCTTTACTGCAACAATTCCCACGTTTTATAAGCTTAGCCCAAGAACTTTAAATTCTTAAGAAGTGAAATAGCATGCATATGATATGTTTTTGTAAATTAGATATTGAATTTAAAATAAGAAATTACTATGAATTTAATTCTATTTTTTCTCAATGCAATAAAATTCAGGGCTATTCGATTTGCGTTAAAATCAACAAAAAGCCATGATGTTGATATTATATTGCCTTATATATTTTTTGTATTATATTTATATGCATTCAAATCAAAATATTATGACAAGTTACATATATTCGGACAAGCCTACATTATATACAGCCTACTTAAAAATACTTTTGGTGATGAAACAAGGACTTAATTTATGAGTAAGAGGCTTTCACATGAATATTTGATTATGAAAATAGCAAACCTTTAAGTGAAGATTCCAAGTTTGATTATCTTGGTTTCTAATAGGCTGATATAGACTTCAGCATAGAATTTTTGTACAGATACAGATCTGGAGAAGTTTTTGCCCACGAAGGTAATTGAAAAATGGTTTTAATTCTAATGCATACATTCATGACAAGAGTGGTCACATGTCGTGTGACTTGTTTAAAGACCTCATGAATCGCAAGAAACAACGTTGGGTGGAATTAATCCGGTACGATGGTAGAGTATACGCAATAATTGAAGGTACCTTTCAAAGGATATAATTGTTCCAAAGAATGCTAATTAAAATTACTAAGCCATTTCACACATCCAAATTTTTGGTGTTCAGCAATGGTTTCTTGCGGCATATTTTCTTCTGCTTCCTATCAAGTACTCTAGTGATTAAAACAGGGGTGGCCAACCCGTGGGCACAAGTGCCACATTGTGGTACGGTGGAGTTGTAACAGTGTCATGTGAAGACTTGCTGAAATTTTAAAAAAATTGAAAAGGTGATAAAGAATCACTTTTTACAATTTTATTAAAGTGGGTTGTCTCAGAGAAACAAAACCCTTCGAAATTTGAATCAAAATATATTTTTAAATAGTTTTCTACTATGAACTTACAAATATATATATCACTCAAAACTAGCAGAGAGATGTGAACCTGTAATATCTTAATTGTATAGGCGTCTGTAAGTAGAAAACCTAATACAGATATCTTGGTCAAAAAATGTTGTAATTCTGAAGCCACCTTTAGTAAATAATAAGGGTTTAATAATTATTTTGAATTAAGGCATCTGACTACTTTCAGAACCATGATTTAAAAAAAAAAGCGCATAAATTGATAATTTCCATGATTCAGTGTCACTTAGATTAGAATACGTGTATAAAACTGTTTTATATAAGGACATTTTAACAAAATAAATTATTTAAATACAATATTTCGGTAAAAAATTAACTTAGAACAATCTTTATTCAAAATGTTCTCCTTTTACAAAAAATACTTCTAAAATAATATTTCTCTTATATAAAGTAAAGATTTCTCCAGAGAGTCTGAACTAGGAATTTTAAACAATTTACATTATTTTCGGAGTTACCACCCATTGAAATAATTATCGGTGTTTTTTTCTTAAAATTGCTCCTCTCTGTTGTCGTAAAATTTGGTAAACCTACCTCTAAGGTATATATTTCAAAAATTCTAGTTGAGCCTCTGTAGAGTGGTCTGAGCTATGTACAGGCAAAATATTATTATAATAGAAGCATTTTTCACAAAAGGAGAATATTTTTAAAATGGGTCATTCTATGTTCATTTTTTTTGCAAATCCAAATTTTGTGTACTTTAATAATTTTTATTGTAATACTATTCTTAAAAACAATTTTATATACATTTTCTAATCTAAGTGACACTAAATATCATAAATATTATCCATTTATAGGCTTTTGCAAAATCACGGTTCCGAACGTAGTCGGATACCTTAAATGATTTCAGTTATTCATTTTTATTTTATACCCTATCCTAATTGATTGAACTGGTAAAAAGTTTGTACTTTCGTCTTTATATTCTTTTTAAATTTCGACCACATAGACTAACACTAAAAATGCTGGGTGGCGTAGTTGTTTTGTATTAGCATTGTGCTCCCAAGTTCGCGGGTTCGGTTCAGAACCGGGTCAGTGGATTTCCAAAAGGCAAAAAATCGAGAGCGTGTATGCGGCATGCGCCAGCCAAATTAAATTCTTAGTACAATTTCGCATTCTCATGGCTTAGGTCCCTCCATCTGGATAGGAAACTGGGCTTCAAATTTACATTCTGGCAATTGCTATCCACCTATAAAGTGTCTCACTAAAAAGGGATAACAGCTTTCAAGTAATGTAGTGGTTCTGCAATGGTAATTACCAATTCGCCGTCTCACTTGAAATATATATATGTGTGTGTGTGTGTAAAAATAACGCAAACGGAGAATGGGCTCACATTGGAGGAATTGAATAAAATAGATTTATTTAAAATTAAAAATATGTCAATAAGCTATTTACGCAAGTAAGTGTCAGCAAGCACAAAAACACGATTTCTACTCGAGCCGGCCAAAGTCCGAATGCATCTCTCTCTTGGGTTCGAAGTTCAGCTCCTTTTAAGCTTGTCAGTGAGGCTTTTTGCTAGTGCGTCTAGGAGAACTCCACTGTTTGGTGGTCAGTTACTTTGAAGATATATATGTATACATAGTAGCATTCAAAGGTTACCAGACGTATTCTATAACTTAAAAAAATATTACCAGTTAAGTTGCTGAAACACATCCTCCTTCGAAATAAGACTCTTGAGCAACAGTTCACTTTTACTGTCGCTTGTAAAGTTCATCGAAACATTTCTGGGATCCATTTTTATCCATGTCATTTAAATCTCCTTTCGATGTACTTTGAATTTTATATGCAGATTGAAATTGACGTCACTACTAGTTAAGTTCAAGTTCAGTATTTGAAGTTTGGGGCGGGTATAAAAAGGAGTAAGAAGGATGTGGCAGAACAGATGTTTTCATTTTCATCCTGTCTTTGGTTGAAGCATGTTCTTACATACCAAAGAAAACATTTCAATGTTTTCAAGAGTGAGAGTTAGACTGTGGACATCCAGAGCTTTCGTCGTCATTGACACTTTCCTTGCCTTCTCTGAAACGTCTAATGCTTCTCATAATCTTGCAACCATGATGATATATCACTGCCTTAACAATGAGTCTCCATAGCACTCTTCAAGCCAATATATATATATATATATATATATATATATATATATATATATATATATATATATATATATATATATATATATATATATATATATATATATATATATATATATATATGCAATCTTTATTTCACTTATATATTTACTTATTTGCTTATATGTTCTTTAAAATCCAAATTCATTCATTCTTAGCTTTGCAGGAATTGCTATTTGCCTTTTATTATTTCATTTTATTTTATTATACTATTCGTTATATATATATGTATGTATGTATTCCAATGTAAAACTGAATTTCAGATAACGGCATTTCGCCCTGTTTATCTATCGACATAAAGTCATTAAAGGGACATGATTATAATTATATGGAAATAATATCATCTATAATTTATCGCATTAATTTCTATGTAATTGGTGAACAATTGCATTTGATTGAATCAAACTAGTGCAAGACAAGACTGGCAGTATTTTAATTATGCATGTAAATGTAGCTGTTACGAATTCCACGGACATTACTCAGAGTTTTCCGGGTGCCCTATTTGCATAAAATATGCGCATCTGTCTTCAATGACGCTCTGCCTTGAATAAGTAGCCCTATCTTATTTCGTAGCGTATTTATCAACCGTAATAAAAGCATTAAATGAACATGGTTTATTTTTTATCTTTTGTGCTACTAAATTACTATTCTTACATTTAATGTATAAAATACGCGCGCAAGTAGTTTTACAGTTAGACTCTTCCTTCAAACATTAATCATATAATTAAATATAAAATCCACCCTTTGATTTTCTTTTTAATCTTATCTTCTGAAAATTAGAAAAAAAATTAAATGAGTAAATTCATGTGCATGTATTGCATTACACTTTTGTAAGTACTTGTAATATATTTTAAGAAACTAGATACTTCTTGGGAAAAAAAGAAAAAGAAATGTTTAATACTTCATTACATTTATATATTGATTTGAATTAAGCCAAAACTTGATACGATTTGTTTATTTGTTTAACGTACTTTATGTTAAACATGACATTTCATCTGAAAGGAAAATATAAAATTTAAAAAAAAAAACATTAGATTTGACTACTATATGTGACTGATTGATATATGGTTTAATTACTGCACTTTAAAACGTAGGTAATTGGAAATGGACTTCATTATCCTGAACAACTTTAGAGTGACCAGAACAACACCTGACACTATCCGAATTTCTACGCCATGGCCGCAGGCGAATTTTGAGCATCGGCCGATTTAGCGTGCATATATAAGCTCCTCTAAACTCACCAAAGCTTGCTCTGAGTTCGATATCATGACCGATAGCTGTCATAGCAACTAAATAACTTGTTATTAACAAATTAACATTCTTAAGATTCTCATAAGATGTAATACTCATATTATGCTAGTATCAAAGCATCAGCCTCATCATTCTTATTAAAAATACTTACCAGTTTAATGGATTTAAATATTGTATTTGAAATACCATAAACAGCTGTTTGTAAAAAAATGCAACATTATGAAAGAATCATTTGAATAAAATAAAATTTGCAGCAAATGTCGTGTGGTGTGAGCAGTGCCATCTGAACTGATGCGGAAACCACATAAGTAGAAGGCTAAACCGAGGTGTTGAAAATCGTACATGGTTATTTGTTAGTGGTGAACGTTTAGGGGTACGTAAGTATGCCTCCACGACGAAATAGAGTAAAATTTCAACAACTCTTACGGAGTTTTAACGGGGCAGAATCATCAGACTTTCTTGAAGAATGATTTTCCTGTCACTCAATAGCAGCTCGTGTAGCCGTACTGTTCCACATTGATGCGAGTTTGAAGGCTACGGACCACTGGGCACCGGACAACTCGAAATACAGGGAGTAGACGATGGAAGGTGATATCAGTGCTTGATGATAGACACCTGACTGTACAGCTGTTCCCAAGGAAATTGCAGCACTTTGGTCTACTGCTAAAGATGTAATAATATCAGACTCGTCAATTCGTCAACGTCTGCTGCACAGTGGAATGTGGTCAAGGATCTCTAATACAAAGGATCATCCTCACGGCAAACCATCGACGGCTGTCTGCAATGGGCTCATGAACACAGAGCCTTGACAGGTTGACAAGCAACAAGCTGTCTTTTGTGACAAATTCCGTCTTAATTTTCGGAACTATGACGGCCGCATTTGTGTTAGACGCTGTGCTATCTTCCAGCAAACAATATCGAACCTCATAACGGCCAAAACCCCGGTGTTAAGATATGTGTCGTATCATCGACGATCTCAGCTGCTAGGAATTGTGAGAAATCTCAATAGCAAAAGTTCTTGAAGAGCTAAAGCTCTAAGTCGTTTCCTTCCTTCAAGGCATTCCTGGAATTATTTTTTAACAGAATAATACACGTCCACATGTTGTAAGAAATGTTTGAGACTTCTTTTCAGAGTAATACATACATTTTATACTTTGGCTAGGTTATTCGTCGGATATGTCGCTTATTGAACGTGGGTGGGATTTTGTTAAAAGATGTCTTACTCGTGATCGACGTCCTACAACTTCAAAAGAAGAACTTTGGGGGCGCATACAAACAATGTGGAATTCTCTTTCTCACGAAGGCATTCAACATGTGTTTGACTCCATGCCACGTTGTACAGTAACACTCATTGCAGCGAGAAGTGGCTACACCTAATGCTGTTTTCGAATACTTAATGCTTTTTTTTTGCTTTGAAAATTTATTTTTTTACTTGTTCCAATACTAGGAGACTTTTGCGTCTATTACATTTTCTTTAATTCTGAGGACTTCTCTCTTCATGGTATTGCATCATTTAGAAACAGCACTTTTATTTAATTTTTACATTTCCTTTAAGTAAAAATGCTTTATTTTTCATGAATAAATATTTTAAAAATTTGTAATTAACGTTTATGTTACATTTGTATTTCTTAGGTTTTACATTTTAAAAGGAGCACAAATAAATATTTACACATTTTTAAAGTTAGGAATCATAGTTCAAAAAAAATTGGGTACAATTTACTTTTACACAATATATTCTTAAATTTACACATACATGCATTTAAGAATAACATTACAGACTTTGACTAATATCTTCGTATTTCTGCACTTACGATTTCTTCAATTATAATTTTATGATGTGCGAACACACACAACTAACTTTTTCTCTGATTAAGAAAATAACTATAGATTTACCTAAAGCCTACAATGCACTGTAATGAAGTTTTTTTAAAGTACTTGTATTGCATAGATTACCTTAGGAAATAACCAAGAAATGACCTTTTGGGAGAAAAAACCTTTGCTCTAGTTTTATTTCTTTGCAAGAAAAGAACTATATTTGACTTTATAAATGATAAATGGATTTCGCGATTTTTAATTATTTAACTCGATGTGGAAAAATGTCTTCTCAATAGGTGCGCTCAATGTTCTCAACTTACAATATTACATTATTTTCGAAAATATTTTTAGATGTTTCAGAAACATGGGGAAAAACATAAGTCTCAGAACTATTATGTTTTCATTGTTTTGTCTTTATAAAAGTCAATTTAAATCAGTACAATGTCAAAAACTTCTTTTCTGGCGTTTTAATTTAATTGTTCAGTGGCTAAAATGGTCTTCTTAAATACGGTTTGCTGATGTTCTAGAGTAAACTTCTACTAAATACATCTATAAATTATCAAAAACACGCTACTAAAGTGGAGAAAATGGTCTTTTTAAATATAGTTTGTTGATGTTCTAGAGTAAACTTCTACTAAATACATCTATAAATGACCAAAAACACGCTGCTAAAGTGGAGAAAATGGTTTTGTTTCCCCATTGCTGATGAAAAAAGAAAATATTTCATAATGTAAATAGAGGTAAATTATCTTTGAGTGACTTATACAAGGTAATGGCTTAAATATATTGAAAATATTTTATTTATGATAAAAGCTATGGATGCAAAAGCTATGGACTCTTCCACAAAGCCTACTTCAAAAACATAATCTAACTCTCCATTGATAAATTATCGGAAACTTCTGAGTGTAATTCAGCTTTGTAGTCAGTGAATATTTAAATTATTCTTGAAATTTTATTAATTAGTACTTGAGACGATTTAACGTCAAGTAAAATATTATAGTAAATTGAACTTAAACTTCGATCTAATTTAATTATAAATCATGCGTTAATTAATTTGAAAGCTTTAAAATATACATCTTCGATTATAACTTACGTAAATTTCAATCACACAAAAAAGATTATAAATGATGCATGCATTCCTTTACAAATTTATGTCAAATTCATGTTATGTTCAAATTAATAGAAATTCTACATTTTTGTGCAATTTTATGGAATATTTAAATGATTAGTTACAAAATTTTAAAATAAAATTTTGTTCTTTGAAATATTAATTATGTCTAGTTCTGCTTTAAATACTCAGTCTAGTTCTTAAATTATGAATCAAGTATATATAGTAAAAAGTGGATCTTGAGGATTATTCTAAATTAAATACGCAGCTTGTAAAACAGCCATTTCGTTTTTCCTAACTGATTATTGTTAACATTTGAATGCTTATGGGTAACTTTATATGTTTATAACTGTTCGTTTTACTATAAAAGAAATAATCATTCATATGTATCAGTACAAAAACAGAAGTTATTTTGCTACAATTTTGAGAATGAGATATCAAATTAACTTTTTAATTACATTAAAGCCATTTCTTTTGTGCATTTTTATGACAATAACATATGTGTAGTAAATTCTGTAATACTGTGTTATGATGGTTATTATGATGAAAGAATTTTTACAGCTAAAGAAATCATTCAAATTTTATAAAAAAAACACACAATATATACGCATATCTGTCATATATCTTTCCTTACAAATTTATTTTATTTATATATCTTAGAAAGTGAATCATAATTGATTTGATGTACAGTAAAATACAATTGAATCATATATATACATTAGCTGGTATACCCGTTCTTCGTATGGGTAAATTGAAAAATCTAACACAATACAGATTGAAGGATAAATAATTTTTTAATGAGTTAATTTTACGTGAATTGCAAATTAAGCAAACAAAAAAGCTTTTTGCATATATCACCTGAACATAAAAGCACATGTTTGTTGAATTTAAAGTCTATGTGTCTAATAACTTATAAAAGGGATTTTAATTTATTTATAACTCCCCGTAGCAGTCGATTTCTGAAAACACCTTCCTAAGCCAGTGTTTCTCAAACTTTCAATACTGGCGTCCCCTTTTCAATCACAATTTTTATCGCGCCCCCCTTATACATTAATAAATTACTGAATGCAATAATAATGACCTTTTTGACGCTAAAGCTACAATACACGATCTTAATTATAAACCGTACAAATTAATAACATAAGTATTAAATTTTGTATATGTTACTTTAATCAAAAAAAAAATTAAGTAATAGGATAATTATTATGTTATTTTTCCTTTCTCTGATTTTTAAATTGGAACATATTGCAAAATGCGGTGGCTGCTTAGAAAACAAAATATAGATATCAGCTAAATATAGAAAAATAATTCAGAGGGTCAATTTCTAAAAACTTTGAAAAACTTTTGCTCTGCTAATGAACAAGCCATGGAAGTCGCTATTACTTATTAAACTTGTTCTTAATTCAGTATTAATAAGATAAGTATTAAATTTTTTTATATATGTTACTCTTAAGTAATATATATTTTAAGTAAATTACTTTTTAAGTAATAGGTTAATTATTTTATTTTTCTGTCTCTAATTTTTAAATTGAAACAGATTGAGAAATAATATTTAATTAAAGATTTATTTCCTTCAAGATCCATTTCTAAAAGTACAAATGTCATTAAAAAATAGGCTAATCTATGTTGCTCTTTATCATATCCATTACATCTGGCATCCTCGCGAACGTTCATGTGAGTCTAGGCAACCTAACAGACGTCTGCACAAAACATGTAAAAATTCTGTACTTCGTACAATTCTAGTCAGTCTTGGCCGAATCGATTAGCTACCGAATCTCTCTTGAATGTACATTTCATAATTCACGCTTTAATTATAATTCACGGTATTAAGTATTTACGGCAGTGGATTAAAACAAAATCATAGATATATTTTTAAATCACAGCGAGCATTCGACGATAATAAAGCATCAACAAGTTCACAGACGAGGGCAAATTGATAGCAAGTTACGAATGGGTTAGGGATCCATTTCAAAATACTTCAGAAGGGCTCTCAACTGCCGAAAAAGAGATCTTCATAGATTTCACATCCAGTGACGAAATTAAAGGGCAATTTTGTAATAAATCACTCTTTGAATTCTGGATAGAGTGGATGCTAATTTTCTGCACTGAAAACACAAAAGCATTTCGTATACTATTACCATTTTAACAAACATACCTTTGTGAATCAGATTCTCTGCGATGGCTACTTTGAAGACAAAATATAGATGTGAGCTAAATATCAAAAAATAACTGAGTGTCAATTTCTAAATTTTAGCCTTCCTTTGAAAACTTTGCTCTGCAAGACAAAGCCCATGGAAATCACTGATAATTATTAAACTTGTTCTTATACTGGCTGAAGTACCACTCTTAACACGAGTTTATTTTTTAAAAAATGATAATATATTATTCTTGATATAATAGCTTAATTGTAAGGAGAGTAAAACCAAGTGCATGACAATTATACAAAATGTAAAAATGATTTATTGAAATGAATTCTCATATTATAAACGGTTTTGAATGAACTGTAATTTTAAGCCTGGCAGAATTAGCATTTAGAATAAATGTTAAGTAATAAAAAAAGAATATAAAATTCTAATGAATAACAATTATGTTATTTTTTAATATTTAAAACAGAAAGCCCGGATCAGGTGTGCACTCGATACTAACGTTAATGGTCGCGGGAGTGATGCACCCAATTCTTTTTTATAATTATTTTTAATATACAAGATAAAAATCAGAATTTCAGTGAATAATTTAACTAAGAAAATTACTTACCTATTTGAAGGATTTTTCTATTTGTCTTTCATAATTTGAGAAAATATCCAATAAAACTGAACTAAATTGTTCCAAATGTGCGTGACCTTAATAAAGGACACAAATCACAGACACTTTTTGCTAACATTACAGGAAAGCTATTTGCAAGCAAAACTGTCACATTTTGTTCACGTTTTTGTAATTTTAATATCCTTTGATGATCGACAAATATCCTGTTGAACTTTTCCTTGCTTGTGTCTTTTTAACAGGTTGAAGTGCATTTTGCGGTTTAGTTATGGCTTCATATTTTCTTGATAAAGTTCTTAATGTAGAGCTATTGAAAATTTTCCTTTCGTTTCATGTTTATTGCTTTTCTCAAATTTACTTTCGCTAACATGATTAATATGCATTATTTCAGCAAGTGTTTCTCTTGTTTGATCAGCTTCAATTTCCTTTCAGAGAGATCACAGGTGTCCAATTCTTTTTTCATATTCTGCTCATTTACATTTATAAACCATAACATCACAAATAAAACCACTAAGTTATTCATAGGGGGAAAATGCAGCATGTTCAAGAAAATATTTTTGAAAAATAGTGGTCGTGCCGGGAACTCGGTCTAAACAAGTACCTTAAGATTCTAAAAAAACGCTTGCCACTCCCAAAAAAGGAGATATGTTATCAATTCATTTTAGCTCTTATTAAGACTGTCATATTAGAGGATTATCTGTCAAGGTCATTGGTAACAAATAAACAGTTTTCCCAGAATTAACAATTTTTGTATTATATGTTTCAGTACACTCATAAAAATAAATCTTGGCAAAAAAACCTTCAAAGTGCTCAATATGCTCTTATGAATGTATAAAAAAAACTCTTTCACATTGTGAAAAAAAGTGCAACAGAATTATATAATTTACAACTTCCCTAAAAAAAAGGGATGCAGGTAACCATACCAGTAAGTTCGAGAAAGCCAGCAAAAGTAATATTTTAAGTTAAAAGAAACGTAATAAAAAAATCTCTCATCGTAGGATTACAGTAAAGGAAACAAAATATATTTTTTATTTAGTTATAGGATCAAAGATAGCTAATGAGCGTTCAAAGTAGAATCTTTTATTTTTGATGACCTTTTTTCACCAGATGATATATATAAATCATATCAATGAAAATCTGTATTTTTTTATTATATCAGAAAGTATTTTGTTTTGTTTTTTTCATTCCAGTAAATTAATTTTTTTTTTAACTTTTATTTTCGATATACTCGTGCCCCCCTTGAAGGGTTATCGCACCCCCCAGGGGGGGGCGCCCCACAGTTTGAGAAACACTGTCCTAAGCTGATCTCTGTTCAGCGAAAGTAACACATTGTTACAGATTTTGGGTAACAAACTCTTAAAACAGTGTAAATAATTTATATCTGGAAGTGTAATACATTAATGTTACTTTCTGTTTTGTTTATTTTTGTTAAAATCTTGCCACCACCTCTCTTTTCGACATATAGTTTTATTATGAATTAAAAATAAAATCATGATAATACTGAACAAAGGAATAAATTAAAAACGAGCGCGCACTGAGGCATAGCGTAAGCAAAACATACAGAAAAAGCTTTGATTCACACAAAAAAGATAGGTATATACTGTCGCGGGTTTTTTTGCAGATGGCAGATTTTTTTCCTACTTTCTTTACAATTATCATTATATTTTTGAAATTCCATACAATAGCTTTATAAATGATAGCATATGTGTTGTTCTGATGTATAAGCTATGTTTTTGTAAAGTTTCATTAAAATCCATTCAGTTGTTTTTCGGTGAAAGCATAACAAACATCCATACAAACTTTCGCGTTTATAATATTAGAAAGGATATAGATATATATTGCAAATCTCATATTAAACGAATAAAAAATATATCTTTGTGAGATCATGTACAAATTTAATTAATAATATTTTCTTTGGTTTATGTTTCTTAACTAAGGATATATTTTAGAATTAAAGCTTTTTTATATTAAAATATATCGACTCGTTTTGAAGTTTTTACTATGTTTTAATTAAAGCTGGTAGCTAAAATTAAAATGTTCAGTTAAATAAAAACATATTTTTAATTAACTTATATACCATATTTCAGCATGCATGGAATATAAATCAATAAATGCAAGTGAATTTTTAATGTAAAATAAATAATAAACTATTAAAAGGGAATTAACTTGATGTCTTATTTCTGTCATTTGTCTGAGGTTATAAATTAAAACACTGAAATGAATCATATTATATATGAAATTTATACATGTAAGTGAAAGAAAGCTGCATAGAAGAGTAAATTAAAATTTTCTTCTTCCCTAGTCTGTCTGATAGTAATTTCATAATATTGCTATTAAAATAATTTAAGAGAGATTAATAAGAAAATAAACATAAATTATAATCCTTTAGAATTTGATTTCCTTTCGAAATATAAGAGTTTAATTTATTTTGATTACTTACTTTGAAATCGTATGTGTGTGGACATTGTTATTTGAAACTTATTTTTATAAGTATTCCATTTCATATATAACTCCAGAATTTTGACATTAGACATTAGCTAATTTAACTTCGGTTTCTTTTTGTTATTACTGATAAGTATATATATATGATGTTATATATTTGATAGTTATGAAACTATTCATATTATTATTATTATGGTGAATATAATAATTGTAAGCGGATCAGAATAAATACTTTCTGTAAATAAAAAATTAGAAAAAAAAAGGAAAGAAAATCGAAATTTAAATGTTAATATATTTGCATATAAATTTCTACACCTTATATTCTAATATGTATTGCGCCTAGAGGATGATTTATTCTCGTTGAATTTTAAATTTAATGAAAGGATTTTATTTAGAGTTTAATTAAATTTACCTACAATATCAAGAATATAAGCTGTTTTAAATGCCAGGTTTAATATTTTTTTACCAATATGTAACGTTGTAATTAACATGCATGTATAAAATATAATTTTGAAAGTGCTGCTGGATTAACATTTAAACACATACTTTTATACAAAGATAATAGTTTACAAAATTATAAATTATGAAGAGAAACATAGTCAAGCTGTGAGTATGTATTCAAATTATTTATTAATATTTGAACACTATTTGAATGGAGCATACAATTAATGAACTAACAAGGGGAATATGTTCTTTCTTTCATCGAGGATAATTCATAAACATTTAGCTCAATTAGACAAATGAACTACATTCTCTTTGATGCAGATGTTTAAAAGATATTTTATGAAAAGTCACATGGGAGGAAATGTGTTGGTCTCCTTATCAAAACTGAGATTCAGAGTGTAAAAATTTACAAATACAACACTCACGGAATGTGTTTTAGCACTCCATACTGCTGGCTACACAAAAGGAAACATCCTGAAAGAAGCATGCAAATCATGAATTGGCGGCGATCAAATATGCATATTAGCATTATAGCGCGGCCGTACATTACGGGAGCCATAGCGCCACCCGCAAGCGTTATATACCTGGAAAGCAGGTTGGCGATTTAAAATACGGCAATTTTTTTGAGTAAGCTGCTTACTAACGCCTCGTGGAACACATTGAGTGTCTTTTGACCAAGTTTCTGAATTCGACCGAGGAGGAAATGTTGTGACATCTCTCGCGTTCTTCTTCTAACATAACCTCTACGTTCTTTGACGGCCACGATTAATGGCAAAACTTTTCCAACCCAAATCCAAGAAGTGAAACGAAGCATAGATGCAAATAAGATAACATTTAAAAGGATAGAAAGTTTAGTGAGCAAGGATGGCAATTTAGAGGAAGCTAGTTCGGAAAAGGTAGAAGTGTATTTTGACAGCCTACCTAAGCATCACGGATATCAAGCCCTTACTACAAGGTGCATACTATTGCACTCGAACCTAACTGAATATCTGAAAGTAATTGAACCGTTGAGTATTCAACCAAGGTAGGAGGATTATATTCTGAACGCTAGTATATTATTGAGATTGTGATTAGGCAGATATAATATATTTATATTGATAAGTGATCTAATTGCGTGATCCGAGTTAGTTAAGACTACGTGTAGTGGTTTATTCTCACTTAATATAAGTTTGTTCGATATCTAAGTAATTTAAGTTAAATTCTTAATAAAAGTCATATTAAGAATTATAGAATGTCTCATCATTCCGAGAATCCCACACCTCTAACTTACGCGGAAGCCCCACGACATAACTATCGAACGATGGCTATGTCGCAGTGTAACCTGTAGGGATTCCGAATTACCCTTCGAGTTTGGAGACACCGTGGTGAGATGCTGCTAAACTGTTGCATTATGAATTACCACTCTGGTCCCGGCACCTTGCATCATGATATGGAGTGATATTGGATTTCACTGCCTCAATCCTCTAGTACGCATTACTGGTACACTGAACAGCCAGCGCTACATGTCTGAGGTAGTCCCATACAATCATCGCTTGCAATCAGCCATATTCCAACAGAATGATGCACTACCACAGGTGTGCCAAGATTTCATCTTTTCCCATCAGACTAAATTGCCTTCTTGACCTGCTTGTTCTAACGATCTATCGCCAATCGAAAGCGTGTGGTCCGCAATTACTAGCCCGGGATACACCACCCGCTGATACACCAGATCAACTTTGGCAATATATGGAAGCGCATGGACTGCTGTATAACGAGGGACATCCAAAGCCTCCTCAAATCTATGCCGAGGCATGTGGAAGTGGCTGTAGCCAACAATGGTGGCTACATTTACTGCTGAATTTGATGCTGTAATTTTAATCATTTGAACTTTATACAATATGTTATATGCCAAAAATATTCACTGGGATGCCTCTAGTCCTTCTTGGTGCTGCAATTTGTGTGGGCCAGCAGTGTATATCGGAAATTTTTTTTTTTTAATTCTGTGATTAGTTAGTGTAAAAATAAGAAACTGAAATCCAAATTCAAAGATCGATTTTAATTACTTACAAAGAAAACATTTATTTTACACTAAAATATATCAATAATGTATAAATAGGTATCTTGTATAAGTTTGTCAGCTTAAAATTTTCTATGATGGATTAAAATAGAAATATGAGATATCTATTCAATGAGAAAACGTTATTTAATGAAATCCTACATTAACATAGTTTATGTTAGCTTACAATGTATAAATAATCATATTATAAATACTTGTCATACATATTTATAGAATATAAATACGTCTATATTAAATTTCATTGCTACCTTACGTGGAGATCTGTCCTACGGATCATATGTGATAGTATACAGAACAGCTCAAATATCTTAGATAATTAAAAATGTATTAATCGTAATATTTTTTTATTAATTTTAAAAAGCATTACTATGAAGTTTTCTGTACTAATTTGTAGACAATTCAATGGGTAATTATCTTGTATAAAGTGGCTAAATATAAACACGATACTACAATTTTTACATTGTATTATTGTTAAGACGTTTCTTAATAGCATAGTTTGAAAATAATGCTTCCTCTTATGTAACTTGAAATTCAAAATACATACAGCAATATATTATGAAAATAATGGTATAAAATCTTAACAGTCTAGCATTAAGAACCTGTAAATATCCTATGTTATTCGACTTGAAATTATATTCTGGAAATTTGCGCTTGAATGCCCACACACGCTCAAGAGCCAGCAGCCACAGCTTGATTCTCGCGAGTAAATACGTCACAATTCCCTAATCCTAAGCTATATAGTTAACTTGCATTAGGTAGAAACATTAAAGTATAATACTCTAGAATTTAATGCTATTTGATTGCATAAATTTTGAAAATCTGTGTAACACATCAGAGAAACTGTTTTTTTTTCTTTTTCGCTGTAGTTCGATAACTTCCTGGGGAACAAATATGTTTTTAAGTTTCGAAAGAAAATTTTATTGGCGTAAATACAAACAGAAAGTCTTAAATTTTTCAATATAAGCACAATTTAAGGATTTTTAAAATTTATTTGTTTGCCTCCTATGTGTATATACTATGTAAAATATATTTTGTGATTTATAAATGCTACTCCTCCTACAAATATTTACATACACGCATTAAATTTTGTTTACCAGTAAATCAAACTGTGTATAACAAAAGTTTGGTAAATGTTTTGCGATAACATGATTTGCATTCGTACAATACTTCTTTTTATGAATGCTTATTGAAAATTCCTTCAAAAATGTGTAATTTCTGAGTTAATTTATTTTTTAAAATAAGTATTGCTTTGATTCAAAAATGCATACCAACTTTTGTTACAAGTACTCTTAAAATTGGTAAAAAAATCAAAGCATTAGGCACAACAGATAAAAAGCCTTAGCATTTTAAATAAAGACAAACTTGTTGTTTTATCTTTCTGAGATATGTGTGAGTTTAAAGTTTTGACTTGTGTGTGTGTGTGTGACATAGGAATATGAATAAAAATGAACGTAAAAGCTTTCATAATTATGTGTAGTTTAAGCTTAGAGCTTTCAAATTTTGTGAGGTTCTTAATTGTGCTAAAAATTAGATTTGATTTTTAGGCCAATTTTTGCCAATTGAATCGTACTGTGTCTCCTTAATATACGTTATTCCTATGGCAACCACATAACCACAAGGTAAGAAAATTAAAGTAACCATATTGTAATGTGATCGTCTATCATTTGCGAACATAAACAATAACTTGGCGCGTAGTACTCCTATATCAAATTAGCACCAAAAATACAAATCAGAAGTTAAAACATTCATTGTTGTCTCTAATATTGTCTTCATATTATTGAATCTAAATCATTCAACAATATGCCTAAAACAAAAAATTTTTCGATATTAGGGAAACAAAAACAAATCATGGATGAACTAATTAAACGCAATTTTTTTTTAATTTGCAAAAAACAAACAAAAAAAAAACAGGTATTTGGAAATTTGGGTAAAGCATGAAAAGAGAATAATATAATAAAGAAAGAGAAATAATAAAATAAGGAAAGAGAGAAAAAAGTAATTTACAATGAATAAATATGCCAGCAGCAAATACTTTTGTTATGCTATTAATGAATGCTTTTATGCGTAAAATGCCACACTGAGCTAAATATTTTCTTTTATCAATGATTAAAGAAAAAGATTTTAAAAGAATAAAAAAAACAGGGCTTAAAACTTATTTCAGATTTTTTTTTAATAATATTTCAATGCATTAGCAATTACGTTATTATTTTTTTATCTTGTTCTTTTGTTTTAAGGTACATAATTTCATGAAGAAAATTAAGTACGGAAAATGCATGAGCAAGTACAAATCAAACGTACAATGTTAAGTATTCGTCTAGAATAGCATTATAAATTTCTCTCTCTATTGCACATAATAATTAATAATTTAATATAATGAAAATAAAAAGACTTATTTTTTAGACATTTGAATTAATCGACTTATTCTTCCTTTTATATAATATTATATGAAATAGAATATTTAGAATTTTACTTATATAACCCTTTTAAACCTTAACTTTTATTCTTCCAGAAAATATTTGATTTTAATCCTATTATAACTAAAATAAATCAATATTATAATCAAATACTGAAAAAAATAATAGCTATTGATTTAAATAATTAATACAAATACAAAAAAATCCCAATTAACAATAATATTTCCGATAAAAAAAAGTTCTATAAAGACTGATTACTGCTTATGATTTTTATACCTCAAACATTTATATATATTTATAAAGGAGAAAAGGGACTCAATCTCGCATCACAATATCTCCGGAACTAAAAGACCTAAGGACGGAAATTTGGTAGGCATGTTTTTCTTTCATAAAGAAAAGATCCTCATTGAAAGAAATTAAGCGAAAATTGATCTCCAAGGGCTTTTCTAAGACTTAAGAGCCATTATGGATAAATATTTCTCTTTTTGAACTGTTAGACCTAAAAATTTGAAATTTGTGAGAAATGTTGCTTTTACGACCAGAAAGGTTTTGTTGAAAAAAAATCCCCTAAAAGTGTGTCCATCGGTAATGCTAAGGGGCGTATCAATAAAAAAATTTATTTTCTGAGCTATTAGAATTAGACTTGAGTTTTTTTAAGCATGTTTATTTTGGTGAATAGAAATACACTAAAAATGGGTTTTCAAAAATCCACTTAATGGAAGAGGATAACAAGAGCGCAAATGATAATTCTACTTCAGTTTTATAAATTATTATTTTTTTAAGTCATATCCTTTTGACATCAAGAGGTGAGAGTTTTGTGGCGTATTGGACGAAAACACACAGTCAGGCTATAGAGATATAAATATACACAAGTTTAGTTACAGAATATCTAAATCACCATCTCACACTCAGACTACGTTTTTGCTCTTTGCTTTCAGCCGGGACCCTCAAACCGGTCCTCGCGCATGTCCATTTTCTAGAGGAGTCTATCTCGAAACATAAGGGAAATGGATTCTAGGAAACCCTTCTCTACTATCTCAGGCAGTAATACCGTCAACTCTCAGTCTCCGACGTCATCATCTGGTATAATAATAATAATCGTTACAGTTATAACAATATTTTTCAATACAAGCGAACTCTTAACGCTAAAACTTAATATCAATAATTTTTATACATATAGACAGTATATATTCGTACAACTTCATGAAATACCCATTGAAGCGGGAGGGTATCGGACTGTTTGCAAGTATATATAAAACTGTGTTCAATTTTGTGTTAGATATCAATTTTCTCAAAACTTATCATTTTTTCACATTGTGCACAAGATAGTTTCAAAACCGTTCCATGGAAGTTGATAAAATTTTTGATATAAATTCTGGCCATATCTGTACTCAAATCATGAACCAGTTTGAATTTTTTGAAATAATTTGAAATTAAAAATAAAACAGGGCAATTATTTTTTTTAAATCTAAAAATTAAATTTTAAACTTTTATAGCTTATTAAAAATTTCAAATATGTGTTTCCTGCTGCGTCATTTTAACGATAACACAATTTCTTACATAAAGAAGAAAATCATTTACAAATATTGGTAACTTTTTTCATAAAGCTGCGTGCAATGCATGCAATTGTCTTCAATAATATTTTTTGTACAGTGAATGTGAACAAATTTCTAAACCTTTCTCTTTCGTAGTATTTTTTTTAATTAATTCTTGTTACATATTTTAATCAAATAACTAAACATTCAAAAATAAGCAGTTGTTTCAATAGCTATCGGTATTTTTTATTGATGTATAACTTCTTTCCTCTCGTTTGCTGCATATTTGTAGAAGTGATTTCGTGAAAAAGGACGGAGACGTGTGTAACAGGATGTGACGTAAGCGCGCTCTACTTGATTTGACCAATGAGAGCGCGTAGAATGTCTCTTAGCTACCCTCCAACTCTACTAGTCAACATGCACTCGAGAGCTTGACTCTAAATCCATAATCGGTCTGTAAAATCTACCCCCTAATTACAAGAAACTCTGTATTGAGCAGAGCAAATAAATTGCTTATCCACACACTAATCCTGAGACCAGTTTTAAGGTATGCCACGCCAATCTGGACACATGCAGCTAAAACTCATATTAATTAAATTTAAGCTTCCCAAAGCACCATTCTCCAACAAATATTAAAACTCGATGGTTCATGAGGAATAAAGACCTCGGAACTGCGAGCAAATTGATGTCTCTATCAGACAATTTATCAAAAAAATTAGCAGCATACTTCTTTCAAAAAATTGATAACTCTAATAATCCTTCGATCTTGGATATTGACAAATACATCCCTGATCCCAATTTTAACATACCCAGGAACATTCTTTCGTATCCTGTCTTCAATTAAAATTCTTAGGGAACCAGAATATGCTCGAAAGAATTAAAAGCCAAAATTAAGACGCTTTGTTTATGAGACATATATCTTTTAAATTTCCTATAGAGCTTAGATGTTCTTATGTTCCTAATAAAGATAATTTAATTACTCTTTAAAACTATAAAAAAGCTTATTAGTTGAAAAGTTTTTTTTCCTACTTAATTTTAGTAATACATAATTTTTGAGAACTCGTAATATATACTTATGTTTAGGTACCATTTTTTAAAAAAGTACCTTTTTTTCAAGCAAAATATTTTTAAAGTAAAATGTTGGTACAGTTTCTGTAAAAAAATTTGGAACTTTGAAATTTGGAAAATTTTAATTTCTTTGCTTTTTTTATGCTTAAAACCATTTTTAAAAGATTAAGCACTATTAAAATAGAAAAAAAATAGGTTCACTATATGCATAGGCATCTTGTATAGAAGTATAAAAAATCTGGAATCATATAGTGCAATAGTTTTTAAAAAATGTACCTAAATGCAAAAAAATATGCTTTTGAGAAAAAGTGAAAAAACTAAAAAAAAAAAATGTTTTCACATATTATACACTTGATTACTATTTGCTTGCCTATTTTTATATGTCTAATAATAATGCTTAATCATTTTTCGAGAGTTACAAAAGTAATTTTAAATTCATATGTTTTTTCTATGTTTTAGTTAACATGAACATAATTTTGAAGATAATTTTTTTTTATCAAATAGTGGAGCTCTTTCCAAAAAGGATGGCTACCTCTGTTCTAAAAGTTAGTACTGTGCCCTAGGATATCTTCAAATGTAAGTACAACACCAGCATCCAGGCTGAGTTTCGACTAATGATTAAAATGAAGGCGATTCACTAATGTCTATTACAAGGCGCAAGCAATTGTAAATAATGGAACCTGGGTTTCAATGCCTGCATACGAATGAACACAGTGAAGCTGAGGAGATGAGCTTAAATTACCAAATAACGATACTCACTTTGTACTGTGGGTCTTCAGCAAATTACTCAGAAATTTTTATATATGAATCCAGTGTCCTTAAACAGTTTCTACAAACTACAGACTCCGCTTAAAGTTATATTGTAGCTTTGTACCTAACTAGCTTGAGATTGATCTGCCGCTAAACTTCCGACAGTTATCCAACTCATTCCATGATCCATACATTCTCTTTTTGCTACTTATTTTACTCAAAACCTTAAGCAATTTACCCAACTCTTGCAAGAAGATACAGCTCAGCAGATTTTCTCATGCATGCTTGCGTATTCTGACTGGATATTTGCTAGTTTTCAGCAGCATAATTAGTACCTTGGATTCAATATTTGTTGTAAAAATATAATTTTCTAATTATCTTATTTTTCCCATAAATGTATAAATTGTTTAAAAATACATCTGTTTATAAAGAAAAAAAAATTGCTGTAAAATCAATACTGATGAAAAAACATTTATCATCCTCTGGTATATATACAATGTAGTGTTTAATGCATTACTTCATGAATAAAATAAGATTATATTACGAAGTGGTTAAGATTTTATAAAATTGTTATTAATATAAACGCTGCTATAATAAAATACGAAAACTCTTTTAATACTATACTACACAGAATGTAAAGTTATGAGCATATAAAATATAAGTACTTAAAGAAAATAACATAATATTCAAATTTTAATACCTAGAAGAACCCCATTTAAATATGCATTACGCATACATTACTGGGTAATTTTCTAATTAGGGTAGAATTTATTGATACATATCTTACATATCTCTCTATGCTTCAAAGATATTTGCATTTAAAATTTATAACGAGGCATCCTATTAGCTTCAACAACAGTATTCTCTGTAACATGGTCTAAATAAATTAAACGTCGTGGCTTAAAAGTTTATGTTCCTCGTGAGATTTGAAACTGGTTTTTGGAATGTGTCCAAGATGCCGGCTCCTGAGCGATATTTATTCTCACCTCCAATGTTAAGCGCTAAATTCTAAATAGTTCGGAAAGAAGCTTAACCGAATGAAATGGAGGATGTTTGGGCTTGGGAAGATTAATGGAATTTAAAAGACAACCGCACGCATCGATTTGAAAACATAAAAATAGAATATCTTTTGCATGCATTCATCATATTTGCTCCTTTGAAGTAAACAAAGTTTTAATTTCAAAGATTAGTGCGTTCTCTTCTTTACTGAAGCCGAATAATAATAATAATATGGTTTTATATTGATGTAATGTAGATGACACATTTTTTAAAATTATTTAAGGTGTCTGAACACATTCGGAGTACTTTCTAACAAAATAACATATTTAAACATTATAAATGCTTTTTTAGGACCCAGTACTATAATAAATACTATTATTTAACCAACAATATTTACAACAAATTGCCTAAATTTTACAAAAAGTAAATTGTAAGTGGAATTTTAGCAATATTTTTGAAAAACTTCAAGGCAATTAGGAAAAAAGTAATAAACCTATTTTTTAAAAAAATTTTAACAAACCAGTTAGATGCATTTTTTAAAAAGTACAAAAAATTTTAAAAGTTTTAAAAAAATTTAAAAAATTTTAGAGCTGATCCTAAATTTTTAAAGAAATGTTGCATGCTTTATGAGACCATTATTTAAATAACAAGCCGTAACTCAAAAAGTACTCATACAATAAGAAGTATTTTAGTACATTCTGTAGAAAATAACATAAACATCAGGTTCAGAAAGTTCTATTGAAATACATTTGTAACATTTTGAGTTATCTAACTCGCCATGATAGATTTTGAGCAATTTAAATGTCCAATTCTGGTAGATCAAAGAACCACTTCCGGTTTTTCGAACTTTATAAATTGTTTGTAACTTGGCCTCTAAAAAACGTAGAAACAAAGCAAAGTATGTTTTGTAAAGCCAAAAGAAATCTCTATTCAATAAATTAAAAAAAATAAATATGTGTCTTGATCGAATTTGATGATTTCCAACGTGATCAGATACCTTAAAATATTTTAATGATATAATATGAATTTCGTTTTGTTTTACGTAATTACATATGAATTGGAAATATAGGGTAAGACAAATTGACTATAGCCATTGCAAACGACTATACCTATTTAATGGAAAGTAATTTATCATTAATATTTACACAGAATGTAGACACAACTTAAAAATTTTGTTTATATATATATGTCATAGATGTGCTCTATGTGACTTCCCTTGGTTACACGCATAACATCTAGGTGACACTCCATTTCACCGCATACATTCTGAAGCATTTCTGCAGTTATCGCCGCAAGCGCATTACAAAGCACATTAATTGTTTTAGGGACATGGTGAGCATCTACACCCTGTTTTTCACAAATCATGTTCAGAAAAATTGCAGAACTGAAACTAGTCATTCTTTTTATATTTATGTACCAGTAAATGAAATCAGTCTTAAGTCTAAGTGTGTGTACCCATCATTTACCTTTATCTTCAGTTCCGACAATAATGAACACCATATGTCGGAAGTATTAAATACAATTAAATCGTTTTATAATACAAATATGATGTCCCGACAGAGACGGTTTATAACTTCACGTGCGTGTTAAAAAGATCATAATGAATAATTTTTGCATTAGAAGTTTGGTTCAAAAACGGGCCCCAACACCTCTAGAAGGCACATTGGAGAGCGGACAGTGGAATCGTTTTCGATGAGTACCGTTGTAGGGATGCATCGGTTTAGTAACTTATAGTTCAGCAATATTCATTACGCATATGGATTATGGATGGAAATAATAAAGCAGTTATGCAGAATGTGCTAAAATTGCTTCCCAAGCATATCTGCTAATTCACCCATAGTTTGAGCTATTCGTGAGGCGCTGATATATCTGAGACAAAGGTAAAGGGAGGCTAGTAAGCAGCCACATCGAGCGGTAATGCAGATATGCAAACCCTCCGTAAATAAAAAATGTGGTATGGGAAATAAAGATGAGCCCAGAAACAAGTATCAGAGCAATAAAATACAAATTTAGCGACTTTGGATGAACTACATTCGAAACCCACCCAAAGAACACAGGCTTTGGGTGACATTGATTATCCTCAATGTAATACATTCGTGTATTGGTATTCGTATCATCCAGTTAAGATTTTCATTGTGGATTTCTATTTACAACTTAGCGAGTTTTTCGCGAGATGGTGCTCTGAACTGTACTGCAACTTGCATAAAACTGCTGTAGTAAACACGCCAATGCAAATCTCTTAACAGCGCTTCAGCATAAATTGTGTTTGTATTATAAGGGACATTTTGACTGGGCTTCACATACACTATTCTTTCAATGGTCTTCTAAAATATATAATTGCTCTTAAAGAATACACTTCTATGGCTGTGAGATATATAGCCACAACACTTGTTGTGTTCAAATCAAGAGTTTAAAGTCTTAAGAACACACATTTCAAGATTCTGGAACATTGCCTTCAAAAATAAAAATAAAAAATGGGTGAAAGCGGAAAACTAATCAAAGAACAGATACAATTCTAAAAGAAATAGCAAAATAAATCCAATTACAGACCTTGGAAATAATCTATTTGATTACGGTGTTGAAATGAGTACCCCAAATAAGTTAGTTACTTTTAATCTAAGAGTAAATTTCTATAAAAAACTAACAATACAAAGTACTTCAGATAGTTTTTAACACTAAAAAGTAATTGTCGACGAAAATTTACATGTAACTAATTCTTTCTTAACCAGACTCCTTATAGCCACATACATAACTTAAAAAAATTACAGGCTGTATCATTCTTCAAAAAAGGGTATTTTAAAACATTTCAAGAAGTTGTATTTATTGCAAGATAAAAATGAGAGTCATTGGACATATAAACCATAAATATGTCTAAAGAAAGGAATGAAAATTTACATCTTTTAAATCCTTTAAGAAGTCTAAGGGGTGTTAAATTTTTCTAGAGGGCTGAAAGTATAAGCAATTTTCAAACAGCTATAATTATTTTAAATTTAAATTTAAAAAATTCTGATCTTTTACACATTATTTATAAAAAAATGGGGCTTCAGAAAAGTATAAAATGTTTGAAATATAATCATAATTTTAAAAAATTATAAGCATATGAAAATAAGAAACTTTTCTATAAGAAATATTTATTAAGTTTTACGTTGCCCGTGCTATTTTCTAAAATAGTAGCTTTAATTACTAGAGATATAAGTTGATTTATAAAGTTACATGTACTTTTATTACACTGTAGTAGTATTATATAAATATAATAATAAATTATATTTTTTATGAAATAAAAAAAAATACATTTTCAAAATTTTTTTAAAAAAATCTCAATATTTTTCAGACTTTATGAAATACAAAAGATATATTATTCTTAAATGATGTAGGGTTTAAAGAGTATGACACAATTTATAATTCTATAAAGTTTTAAACATCAGAAGCTACTATTTTAAAAAATAGCGTGTGCAACGCAAAAATTACTTAATATTTATTACAGAATTTTCATATGCTTATAAATTTTAAAATTATGTTTATATTTCAAATATTTTGTATTTTTAACGCGACAATCCCTTTAAATAATGTGTAAAAGATTCGAATTATTTAATTTAAATTTAAAAGAATTATACCTGTTTGAAAATTGTTGAATTTTCAAACAGGCTCGAGAAAAAATTAACGCCCTTGAGACCTCTTAAATTTCCTTAACATATACTTACCTCGTTTTCAATAAACCACAACACATAAAAACAATTGAGTGATGAACTTTAATATATTTTTTAAGTATTTACTTTAATAACGACTGCGGCTCTGGTAGTGGAAATGCAATGGTTGGAAGTCAGTCGCAGTTTCAAGTTGAGGTACCTTTGAAATTTGCTAAGTTGGATACCAACTCATGTGTCAACTTCAACACTTATCCAAAGTTAAAAATTACGATGCTTGCCAATTAACCATTGTGTTACTTTAAAGTGTGACGTTATTAAAAACAAGTAATATATAAAAAATTAAGTAAAATAAGTCAATTCCTACATAGATCAACAAAGTAAAACTTTACTGTATATCGATTTTTTTAAAGAGTTACAATTAATAGAAATATGGATATACATATGACAGAATCACAATATTAAGTGGTAATTAAGTTTTATTTATTAGCATTAAAGTATCGTATTGTCATCCAAAATAATCGTGTATATAAAATTTCAGTTCAACTTAATGCTTTAAAACGTGAGAAAAAAACATTTTCAAGTTTTGACATAAGTCGCCAAAAATGATGCCAACGTGGTTGTATTTGTAATTCATTAAATAGTTAGTTTTAAACAATTTTTATTAATTATAATTTAATTATTGTATTGTCATCCAAAATAATCATGTATATATAAAATTTCAGCTCAATGGAGTGCTTTAAAATGTATTTTATTAACGATTGAAAATTCCACCAAGATAAATAAATAAATATATAGAGATTCTGAGCTAATAGTAGGAATAGAAAAATTATATCAAATTTCAGGAGTTTGGTAATGCATCACTCTGATCTTTTTTTCTATGGTATTACAGTCTGTGATATTTCTACATATTCTTCAGCTTTTGTGAATGAGTGAGTAAGTGAATATTAACGTCGTTCTGTTTAGCTACACGAGGGCTTTTGGTGACGGACCACGTAATTTTGAACCAAGGTCAAGAGACATGGACGACAACTGAGCTGGGAACCCCCTCTCTAGACTACCGCACCACACCAACAGCTTTTGTGAGATCTATCGTAATACACCAAATAATTTGTAATTGTATTATATGTGTTATCGGAAAAGTATGAAGTATAAGATTTATTACGTACTTTGCCTATACATTGTATAGAATGACCAAACCTATTTAGCCAAAGTATGAAAAAAGGTAATGATAAGACTTTTATATCAATGACGATATTTCTGAAAATACAAATGTTATTCTGACAAAATAATGAGAGAAGCATTTAAAAAAATTATCAAGATACGTAAAGGAAAATGAAAAGTTGCACCAATAAAATTTATGTCTTTCTTATTAAGGAAAACCAAATGATCATCTAAAAACAAGAAATTCAAATTAACTTATTTGTTGCAACATGGTAAGCTTGAATAACAATTTGAAATACATTTCATTACATTCTTCACACAATGACAATTCTTACGTTGATACTTTCTTTTACGCATACATTTGACAAATGCTTGACCGCTTTTTTGGACTGAGTCAATTGAAACTGACAAGAGAAGAATTTCATGGTCAGGAATATCATTAATTTAAAGCAAGTTCTTGGCACAAAAAGTAAATTGGGAGCTCGTATATAGTTGTTTTAAAATTTCTTCAAAAGTTCCATGTCGATAGAAACAATTTCTCCACTCATTACAAGTGCCAACATATTGGCATTTGAAAAAAAATCACAGGTTTCATTACAATATCTTTTTTAAAAATAACTTTCTGTTTTTTCCTGCAAGGTTCACAAAGGTGGATAAACGGTTCAACATCATAACGTGTAACGTTTTTGTACTTGGTTGAAAGTTCTTTCTGAATTCTATCTCGTCCTCAGAGTCCGTCATGTATTGCTGTATAGAAATGCTTCTCTACCTTTTTAGCAAGCTTTTGTTTTAACGGAATCTTTGAACAAGATTTTTACACTCTTTAAAAGGTCATATCAGTGGCGCACACAAGGAGGGGGTTCTGGCGGTCCGGACCTCCCCAAAGCCTGATATTTTTCCGATTGGTTATAATTCTAAGTATATAATACGTAAAATTTAACTAAATATTTGTTATTAATGATTAATTTTATTAATTAATACTAATTATTTATTCAATAATTAGTTTTTTACTGTGTCTTGTTCCTGAAAATCGACCAAATTAAAAATAGCATGATACAAGAATGGTGAACTTTCAACCGGACCCCCTCTTGAAAAATTCTTTTGTGCGCTACTGGGTCAAATTGATTCTTCATTTCTTCCTTTTGTCCAGGACCCATGAAAATACCATAATTTAGTAATTTTGTTCTAGTTTTGTTATCAGGATTAACAATTTCCTATTTCCAGATTTGGCGGATAATTCAGATAATATTTCCAGATTTGACGAGTAAAATATTGTTGCAACCCTAAAGCGAAAACGCTCACAGTTCATACAGATACAATAAACAAAAAAGTGATCTTTATATGTGAAAAGAGAAGAATACGTAAGCAGTTTATTTTCATAATTTTAACAATTGTTCAGTTTTTCTGAAAAAAGATATTAAAAAAAAATGATTGGAGCATGTGGGAAAAAAATAATTTATGTTCCTCTCTTTTCGGATCCATGGAATGAAACATCATTGATTGCTTCATTTTACCCAAAGAGGTGAGAATTCAGTCAGAGGTCACCTTGTAACAACCCTGGTTTAATCATCCAACACAATCAAAGGAAAGTAATGCACTCAATATTAAACCCGGAAGAACAATCGCATAGAATTAATTCAACAAGCACATAAATAAAAAGTACTTAATTGAAAACTGGAGCACTCTTGACTCCTACGCTTGAATTATCTTTATATATCTTGCTTAAATATTTGACCTCCGGTTATAATATTGTTCACAATTTATTCTCAACTTTTAACCGTCAACTATCACCCATCGGCCATTATCGCGTATACTAATGCCAACGTTTAAATAGAAGTTCTTATTTGCCTAAATCCCGTTTTCCTTACCGAGAAGGGTTTTCAACTGAACTCACAGTTAAAAAGAATAATTTTATCTCGGAGGATTAGTGAAAGATTCGCGGATAGACCCGTTACAATCGGATTAAATAATTTCTCACAAACATTTCGATTCAAACGTGGACTTTCATGTGTAATGCTGATGCAAGTTTCAGAGAGAAAATTGAGTTATTTTTAGTGAAAAATCTCACTGTTTTTACGCCTTTATCCGCATTAAATATTTCAAACTTAGTTCTTCCAGATTTTCTTACCTTTGCTGATCCTACACTTTTCAAACCAGGCCTTATCAAAGCACTACTAGGATGCCAATGGGTATTCTGGATTCTAAAAAATAACGTATAAGATTTATTCGTCTATTAATAAACGATAGTTTAAAACAATTTAAAAAAACAAAACCTGCTTTTATTGTAGATTGAACTAAAAAATAAAAAATAAAAAAAATTTAAGCTTGAAGAAACAAAAAACAAGCGTTTGCTGTTAATCGAACTGAAAGTAAAAAAAATTCTTAATGCAAGGATAAAGTGATTAACGAGAAAATTCGTGTCATAGTGATAAAAATGTGGGGTGCTGTATTTTGGAATAGAATTAGTAAGAAATTATAACAATTTATATCGACACATCCCCACGCTTTTACCACAGCGACATTAATTTTCTCATTAATCACATTTCATTCTTATATTAAAAATATGTTTCACTTTTTAGTTCGATTAACTAGAAAAGCTTGTTTTTTTTAGCTTTTTTAAACTTATCTTGCGGACTGGATAATTTTGCCGCTGCCCGCTGAAGGGGGGGCGTTGTTGATTATTTATATTTTAAATTGTTTTGTTTTAATAATTTCATTGTATTTATAAATATGTATTCTGAATAAAATTCACTTTTACCAAGATGTGAATATAAAAAAAGTTATTTTACATGAAATATAAAGTGATTTCCATAGAACGTCACGCAAACGCAAGACAAATACACTCCAGCAAATAAAATGGAAATGATTTAATGCACTTTAAGTGGCCCGATAACATTTGATCCACGAAGGGCTGGGGACCACTGCTATATGGTACTGACACCATCTTTAACAGGTTAAATGAGTTTACTTTTATTTCCACATACATCACATCATAGCTACTCAGCATCCAATAGTCTCTGGGTTCCTTCTTAGTAGTTATTTTGGCGTTTTACACATAAGCTATTAACTTCTAGTAAGTAATTTTTTGTTAAGAAGAAAACTTTTTTTTTTTGCGGCATTAATTCGAATTTTGGGCAGCTCATAGTCGAATAGTGGTTTCATGTCTATAGACTAGGAGTCGTCAACCATTTAGCTGTAGCATATTAAAACATTGTACCAATAAGATTCAGCATACCACACAGAAGGGAATTTTTGAAACAACTAAAACATTTATAAATTTGTTGATTAGTGCAACGTGCCACTGAGAATTTTACCTCGTGCCACATGGGACACGTGTGCCATAGGTTGCCGACCCCTGCTATAGTCCATGAGTTCTTCTCTAACACTACAGCTTGTTCTTCCATTTTCATGCACCAAGAAACAAAACCAATTTCTTGTTTAACAAGTTTAAGTAAATTGAGTATTTTGACATTTCCGAACAAACCGCAATGTCCAACAAACAAATTCTGAGGTTGAGACACGCATTAAAAGTTTAGTTTTTTGCCTCGCAATGTTCAAAAGGAATCGGAGATGTATATCACACTTTGCTTGTTTCTCATTAGACATTCTATATAATTCCTAGGCAATACGTGAAATAAGAATCATTTCATATATTGCAGGGGCTAGTCTTAGGCATTCTATAGATTGCCGGATTTCATACTTTGACTGTAACATATAAGGTTCATTCAAATAAAACCTAGTCAGTGCGTCTAACTTTGCATTAAATATAAGGTGGCACTACGTAACTGCGTGTATGGTGGCACCATCTATCGGTAGAGATACTAACGCGTGCGCAACGTTTGACGTTTCATAGTGACAGTGTGGTTTCACGTCGAAGAGAAGGTGGTCACACAAGTTCTCGTCCAATACTGAGCATGCATGCGAGTAAGAAAGAAAAAACGAGGAATGATTCGATTTTCAGAGGTGGAGGGAGTTGGAGGCCGTGAAATGCATCGACGGATGAAGGTTGTGCATGGTGAGTACAATCTGTGTCGTTCAAATGTTGCAGAATGGTGCAATAGATTCCTTGGGGGGTGCCAGTTTCTGGAAGACGATGCTCGACCTGGACAGGCTCATCGTGTCATCACACCGGAAATCATTGCGGAAGTTAATGCTTTAGTATTAGAGAACCGCAGAATCACCATGGACGAGATCAATTGGATACAGGGTATTAGCGTGGGCACCACTAACACTTTAATGCATCAACACTGGAACTTTCAAGAAATTTATGCACAGTGGGTTCCCCACCAACTGACTGCTGAACAGCTTAATACTCGATTGCTGATTGTCTTTGAATCATCTGCAACGTTGTCATGAGGAGGTTTAAGGGTTTTTGTTTCAAATTTTCACTCATGATGAAACATGGTGGGTCCAAACCTGGTTTCGACAGCAGCCTACTAGCTACTTCAAAGATAGAATTAACCAGCTAATGTCGCAATGGGATAAAAGTGCCAATAATTTTGGGGACAATTTTTGAGTTGTGTACTGTGTATAACTACATTTTTGATTTTGAGTTAATAAAATCGTTACCATATATATATATATATATATATATATAAGGGACATTTAAATGAAACCCGCTCACTATTGAAAGTAACGGTAACGATTTTATTAACTCAAAATCAAAATGTAGTTATACACAGTACACACTCAAATGTCCCCAAAATATGGCACTTTACCATTCGCATTAGCTGTTATCTATCTTTGAAGCTATGTATGTATATATATATATATATATATATATACAGTAATTAATCTTAGCCATAAACAAAAATATGGCTTAAGAGAATAAGGAGGATCATTTTTCAAAAGCATGCCATCGTATTAGATGAAATGAATGCTCAGTGATTTGGATACAAATATGTGGAACGATCAGAATGATAACACCAAGTGAGGAGACGCTATTTGAGTTCATAGTATTGTCGGAACTCACACTGCAACACTAAGGCTTTCAGGCTCAATTTACAGTCTTTAACACAGCACACAATGCTAACCGAAAACACTCAACATTATCTGAAGCATAGAAATTCACCTAGGTATCGGTCCACCAATTACTTATAACTAACCATAGATGTTTGTGATTGCAATGGTAAATTAGACGTCGGACATGTACGAGTGTAGTATTTATTATCTGTTCATACGAATTATGGTTCTGTCTATAATGCTGCGACTATTGTATTTTTTGAGCAATATGTTAAGTATTGCTAAAATACTTATTGCGACGATCTTGTAAGTGATCAACCTCTCCTTTCATGTTTAGATAGTTTTTGCGTCCTTTCCGCTTATATATTAATGTACAAAAAAAAATATTATATTTCTTATAATTGCATGGTCATTTCTTCATTTTTTATTAAAAGAAACATTCTTGAACATTTTCGTAATAGTTAAATTTTATAAATTATTTAAATATAAATGAAATATACATTATAAGGTGGACTTTAAACTAATTTCACAAAAAAGACTAAAAAAAAAATAAGTTTCTTTAAATCTTTTAAACTTTATTAATAAGCAGAATAACTCTAATTGCAGATTGACGTATTTTAGTTCGCCTTATATTTAAACACTTTTTTAATGCTTCACGTTTTTCAATAATATCACTGTGGAAATGTGAGAGGTGTAAGATCTGCTATTGAATTTCATCGCATTTTTGAAAATAAAATACATAACAATGGAAAGAGTAAGAAAAACATGTGCAGAAATTCTTTAATTTTGCAAAAATCGTAGACGTTTCAAAAAGTTACTAATTGCAATCATATCTTTAGTACAAAATATACAAATCAACACTCATTTTTTTTTTTTTAATTTAATGCATGTTGCAATAAAAGGTTTGCATGAAAAGTTGAGTTTATGTGATGAAACAAAATGCAATAGCATAATTATCTGCAAATCAATAAAATATTATTTTTCCTTTTACATTGTCAAAAAATCATTTACACGGAATAGATTTATATATAGAAAAAATATTTCCATCCCATTTATTAAACACTCATTGTACGAAATAAGATATAGGTTAAGCAAAGTATATATCAAATTAATATATCAAATCCCCCATATCCGAATGAATCCTTAACAGTTTGGTGCTGTAGCTCTAAATACCTCTAAGTCTTCCTGCTTGAAATTATATTCAGGAAATTCAAACTCAGAAGCACGCACACTTTACAGAGTCAGTGTATATACGCCATAGTCAGGATATATAACCATAGTTTAATTCTATATATAGTAGACGTGATACACTCCTATGATATATACTGAGTAATAAACCTGCATTGGTTCCAAAATTAAGCTTATCACGCTAGTGTTAATACTTTAATTGTATAAATTCTAAACTAAAAAGACTGATTAACCTTTGCTGGTAAATATGCTTATGCACAAATGTGACTTTGGTGGATTGATACATAAGAAGATAAGAAGTAAGAATATAAATCATAAGAGATAAAAAAACAAATTTATTAAGAGCAATGAGAAAAAAAATATTAGAAATAGAGAAAAATAAATTTTAAACAAATGACTTGATAGTGAAAACGTTTGAGTTTTAACGAATAAATAAGAAAATATAACCAATTCAATGCACCAATCAGATTATAAAAGTGTTCAAATTCTACAAGAAATAAAATTTTTTTTCCTTTAAAATAAGTATACTGTTTAAAAATGCTCTATAAATTTACAGAATTCACAAATATATATCGGGGAAGGTAGGTAAGATTTGTGCATTGAAATAAAAAAATTTTAAAAACATAATTCATCTTATTTCTACGTAAATAAAGTTTAATTTAAAGCAAATAAAGCGTGTGGACCAGTTGCATCATACTTCTTTCATGGAAAGTAACATCAACCATATAGAAAAAAAACACATAGATGAAATCGGGAGGCATAATCAGTAGGCAAATAATTAATATTTTCTTACCTTTGGGAAAATACTTCATACAGAAAGGGGGTCTGTGCTTTAGTGGTATCTCTTTAGGCGGACAAACAGACCTCCATGTAGTTTTCCCTTTTTTAAATGTTAATACTCACATCTATATAGATGTCTTTCTGGATGTCTACGTGTGTCATTGTGAAGGAGCAACAGATCACGCTTTAGAGCAAGAAAACAATGCGAGACCACACAGGGTCGCATTGTAGATGCTTATTTTAATCAGAAAAACAATTCAGAGTATGCAGTGACCAGCTCGATCACTGGATCTCAACCTAACGAGCATGTTTAGGGCTCTAGGACAAATTGTAGTTGCTCTCAATACCACTCCTAGGACCAAAGCCTCGCTTTTAACTGTCTTGAAGAGCAGTGGCTTGAACTTCCTACATAATTAAGAGCACCATACATTGCTGCATGTGCTGTATTGTTTATCGTATGATCATACAACTTAACTCAGTGGCGCAACAGTCCTTGAGGACAAAGGCAACATGTTCCTATCTGTATACGTGACATTGGGCCCTGAGGAGCATGAGCAGATATTCCGTTCAGGTGGTCAGTTTGACGCGAAACTACCAGTGTTAAGTTCCCAAGCAAGTTTGGTACTCATTTATCGACCCACTTAAGGGATGAAAGGCTGAGTTGACCTTACCCAGCCTGGTGTTTGAAACTCGACCTGTGGTGTGGGCCTACCACTCAGCAATTGCGTTTGCGGGGAGATCATACCTCATAGGAAAGGTACTTTTCCTATACCAAAGTGACACATCTGACTTGTTTACTGTATTCATTTGCTAATTTCAAGAACACCATACGCTTCTGGTGATTTCTGTTTACGTTACTTTATACCGTTTTATTTGTTATGTAATCTATATAAGTT
This sequence comes from Trichonephila inaurata madagascariensis, assembly GCA_019973955.1. Taxonomy (NCBI): domain Eukaryota; kingdom Metazoa; phylum Arthropoda; class Arachnida; order Araneae; family Nephilidae; genus Trichonephila; species Trichonephila inaurata. The sequence continues at coordinate 58,869 of BMAV01001523.1, forward strand.
TAATTAAATTCTAAGCATAACTTTTTGAATTATCGTCGTTTTTGTGATTTTTTCCTTAATTTATGATAACCAGTGTACGTAAACCAGTTAATTATTTTTATGATACCAAAGCATCAATAAGAAAATGTTTATTCATATTACATTATGTGTCTAATTCGGATTTTATATATCTATATTTAACCTTTTAAAATGTATTCGCTCGAATTAAGATGGGCTTAAGAAACGATTCTTTTTTCACTCGCCCGTGTTGTCTCGTAAAACCGTAAATTACGATTTTATATTCAAATACAAAAGAATACATACGTTAAATTATGTTGTGTGTATGTTTTCAAGAAAAAAAGGGATCAATTGATATCTTTTGATTTAACTTTCATCAATTACTTCTCAAGTGAAAAAAAAAAATGACCTGTACATAATTCAACAGAAATCGTTGTCTTCAATACTTTTTGTGCATTACTAAAACATATATCTTAATATAAAATGCCATCAGCGAATTATGTGGGTATCGAATAAAACGATTATTTTAAAACCAGACATGCAAATAAAGCATAAACGAATTACTTAACATTCAAATTTCCTCTTGGCTGGAGAAATAAATGCATTAAATAATTGATAATAAAAGGAACAAGATTTGAGTTAGGATTTAGGCCTCAGATAGTTGTGGAGTGTTATTGAAAAATTCATATGTGCTTAAAAACAAGAGTTAAATTAGTTAAATTAAATATATATTGATCAGAGAAAAAAGTAAAACAATATACATACAGTACCACTATTTTATTTTACTATTAATTTATTTCTGTTAAAATCTTCTGAATTGGAATGGTTACACATTACTATTCCATTACTCTTCCATTTCCATTCCCTTTTTTCTTAAGATCTCTTTATTTTGATAGTACATTTACGGAGGAAATTCATGAAACGTTGAAATGAAGAAAATGTAGTTATGCATATTAGGAGGATTTATCGCTAGAGGGAAAAGGCATAAGCAATTGAAATGTAAATATTAGAGAACAATAATTTTAAAAAAAAAATTTTAAATGACAATTTTATGTAATTTTTCTAAAAATGTTATATGTAACATCTTCAAATTCTTGTTATATTATTTTTTGACTTTTTTTTTTATAACTGGGAAATGAGTAGCATAACAGCCCACGAAGGCCAAAGCCTACTGTACCCATCTCAGTATGCGTAAATATTGGGCACTGAGATTCATGAACGGATGTCCCGATCTGGTCAGTCTGAAGTGAAAATCCCAATTTGGGCCCAAAAAGTTGGAACCCTTTTTTCGACCCACTGAACGGATGAAAGGCTAAGTCAACCTAGCCCTGCCCGGGATCAACCCAGACCTGTGGGGGAAAGCGTGATACGCTCCCCCTTTCCAAAGGATTTCCTTTATATTTCTACTGAAGACGAAACAAAACAATACATTTTTAAAATATATTGATTAGTTTTTTTTCAAAAATATAATTTTACTGAGTATCATTATGAATTTTTGGTTGCTATATCTGATCTCTAGCCAAATATTTTCAGAATATCTCAAAACGCTCACTTCAGTATATAGTTAAAATCCAATATGCAGTAAAATTTTGGGTGCTTTATTCGTAGACTTGAGGAAAAAAATATACCAGTTTTAAAAACATATTTTTGGGGGGTCTATACCTTTTAAAATTTTGGAAAATCGATTTTTTTTTTATTATTTTATTTTATAAAACAAACCTTTCTGAGTTTTAAAAGAAACCGCATGCAGATATTCCCAATATCACGGAAGTTTTTAAGAAAAAAAAAAGAGCAGAAAAGGTAATTTAAATATTGCATTTAGGGTCCCGGGGAAAAGTCATGTCGCTGGTGACAGCTGGGTTTTTCTGTTTCTAATATTTTCATTCTAATTATTATAAATGCTTGAATCTAAGCCTCAAAAATTATTATTATTGTTCTCAACATTAACTACAACTTCTACTTACTTTATAGACTGCTGTTTTTTTTTTGATAAAGTGATTTGTG
>BMAV01001524.1:7021-17962 GCA_019973955.1 Trichonephila inaurata madagascariensis
TTGTGTATCTTTACAAAAAATACATGCGGGTTGCAAAACATTTAGAGTTGCGACAGAGGGTGTATTTCTTACAAAATTTTTACTTTCAAATTTCTGATGAGTATAACGTGGCATTGAATTTGGTCTTTCATTTGAAATTAAAAGGGAAGTTTCGCGACACTAAATTTTCTTTCTTAAAAATCGTATGACATCTGAAACATCGATTTCACAGCCGTCTTTTTTCTCTCTGTGAAATTCTAAAACGGGATCATTAAGGATAAGTTTTAAAAGCACTGGTATTAATAAATGTCCATAAGAACCCAAAGTAACATTCATGTAATCCAGATTTTTTTACAGAAACATCAAGTTGATCATATAGTTTTCTCAAACCACGGACATTTGATGAATATTTTATACTTTCTAAATTCAAAATTTTATCCATGGAAGAGTTCATTATTGTATCTCTTTTACCAAATCGCTCTTTTAAGCTTTTAACACAATTTGTATAATTATCACTAGTGAGCTCAGAACCAGAAACTACATTGTCTGCTTGGCCTATTAAAAGAAATTTTTGGTATGCAAATTTTTCCCCCTTGTGAAAGCGAGCCATTTTTATCAATGGAGCTTTCAAAACTGTTCTAAAAGGCTTGCCAGTTTTTAGGATCACCTGCGAATTTTTCGATTGGAATAATAAGCAACTTAACTGAATTTTGATTTCTCATGGAATAACTAACTGAAACATTTTTATTTTGAATTATTTACTTCCCCCAAACCTACAGTTCTCCTTTCAAGACAGCGCGAAATTCGTTTACGTAATCTTAAACATTTTTCTTGATACTCCTCACTCTATGTTATTTCTTTTTTCATAGAATCTACAGAAGTTAAATTTTCAATTTCCTGATTAAATAATTTTAAATCTTTAGATCTATCTAAAATTATTTCATAATCCTCATGCAATTCTGGATTCATCCATTTCTTCACCCGAATTTAATTTAACTTCAACTTTATTAGAACTAAAGTTGTTGTTAAATTACGTTTAGATTTAATTTTTTTCTGAAGCATCAGTAGACATTTTGAAACGTTTTAAATTATATAAACTTTTTTACAATTTAAAAAAGTGTAAGCTTTGCTTACCTTGTACTTGAAAGAAGACAGTCACTATTCAGAAATTGACGTTCACTTTATAATTCGTTGTATCCACAGTTCAAAATTTAACAAGTTTCAAATTCTAATCCATATTTCGTCCCTTTCGGCACCAATAAAGGACATTATATACAATCAATAAGGGAGAGCAGTTCTTAAACAAATAAAAACTTAATTTATTTCATTCAGTATTGTAAGGCCTGCCATCTTCAAGTTGGAAGAGCTACATTCGAAGTACAGAGTGATTGTAAACAAAAACAGTTTCTACTTACATAAGCGTTCAGACGCCCTCTAGCGATTACAATTCAAACTCGTTAAGGAATTCTTAACACGCTCTAGCTACTTGTGCCATTGAGACTCGATTCTGCTAAGAAAGTAGTCAATTTATGAGAATTCATGACTTTTCTTAGCAGAAACAATTGGCGCAAAATTTAGATAGTACACACCCCGGCTGGGCACGAAACTCCAACCGTTCGGTTAACAGCCGAAAGCAGTAGACGATTGCACAACGTACGCTCAATTCTGTTAATCAAAAAAGGAGTCAATTTTTGAAAATTTATCATTTTTCACATGAGAAGCATTTGGCGAAAAATTTAATTACAACGCTTTCTTATGCAAATAACCAACCATTCGGTTAACAGCCGAATGAGCTTGCCGATTACGCAACGGAGGCTCAATTCTGCTTTTTAAGAAAGTAGTCAATTTTTGAGAATTTAGAACTTTTCACAACAAACGTTTTAGGCGGGAAATTTAATTACAACGCCCATCGCTGGGCTCGAACCACCAACCTTTCGGTCAACAGCCGATTGCGCCGCAAAGGTGCGATTCTGCTAATGAATAAAGTAGTCACAGCTCATGAGAATTTATAACTTTTCACATCAGTGGCATTTGGCGTAAAATTTAAATACAACGCCCATAGGAGGGTTAGAACCACTAACCTTTCGGTTAACAGCCGAACACGCTAGCGCAGTGGTACTTAAACTTTTTTCAACCGGGCCGCCTACATATGACAACTATTTCACGCAGGCCGCATACGACAATTGTTTCACGCGGGCCGCAACATGACGATTAACGAGGGAGGGGAGTTATAATGCCGCCACATGCGGCCCGCAGGTTGAGTATTGCTGCGCTAGCCGATTGCAACACGAAGGCTCGCTTCTGCTACACAAGAAAATAGTCAATTTATAAGTATTTATAACTCTTCACAACAGAAGCAATTGGTGCATAATTTAACCACAACGCCCCAGGGTGGGGTCGACCAGCCAACCTTTCGGTTGATGATGATGAGTTTGGTGTTTTATGGCGCAAGAGCCAGTTTTGGCTATACTGCGCCAAACATTCATAGGTCTGTGGTCTGGACGGAAAAAGAAGAAAAGGAGAAATTGGATGACAAGATGGAGGGTCGAAAATAGAGAAGGATCACTGGGGTACCTCGGGGTCGTGACACCCGTGTTTACCAAAGATAGTAAACCCCTTGGGAAAAGGAAAAGATCACTAGGGTACCTCGCTATTGCGACACCCGTACCCACCTAAAGAAGGTGAGCCCCCTGAGGGGCCAACCTTTCGGTTAACAACTGAACGCACTAACCGATATCGACGCGGATACTCGATTCTGCTAACCAAGAAAGTAGCCAATTTATAAGAATATATAACTTTTCCCAACAGAAGTATTTGGTGCAAAACTTAATTACAAGGACCCCGGTTGGTCTCGAACTATCATCCTTTAGTTTAACAGCCCAACGCGCCAGGCGATTGTTCCATGGAAACTCGATTCAACTAATCAAAAAAAAGTAGCGAGTTTTTGAGAATTTATAATCTTTTCACTAAAGAAGCATTTGGCCTTAAAACTTAATTAAAAAGCCCCCAGGTTGGGCTGGAACAACCAACTTTTCGGTTAACAGCCGAACGCGCAACCCGGTGTGCTAGGAAAGCTCGATTCTACTATTCAAGAAAGTAGTCACAATTTATAAGTTTTCACAAAGGAATTCAATCCGTTCTTTCTCTTTTTCTACTTTCGATGAATTTTCTAATGGAATTCTCAGTTTCATCATTTGTTTTTTCATTAATAAAATGAAATATGCTGGGAAAATCTGAAAAGTTATTCAGCTTTTCAAACCAATGTGATACAAATATTATAACTCCATATTTAAAAGTTAGACTCATTTGTTGTACTGATAAAAGTTGTGATACCGCCCCCCTTTGGTGACCGTATCTTTGATTGTCGGCGTGAGCTAGAGGTGTAGGGTTTGCAAAAGAAATAGACATTTTAGATTCTTAATATGTCTTTATTAAGAATAGAACTTAAATGTCTAACAGTTTAGATAAATTTAAGTAAGTGAGAATCTAAAATTAACAACACACAGTGATAGTTAAACCGAATCATGTAATTTAGACCACGTTCTCTTAGATAATTACTTAATCCGCCTACTCTCACTTCTAATAATATTACAAGTCCTAATATCAAATAATCAGTCCTTCTTTAATCCAAACTTAGTTTCAATCTTTAAGTGGAAACGTCTGGGCGCGCGTACAATGGTATGCACCTTGTATTACTGGTTTACTTTCCAGGTAACTTCACGATTGGCTGTCAATTCCCTCTAGTCTCTTTCACACATACATTCCCCAAATTGCCATCTTAATTACTGAAACTTCTGTTCTTTTAAAAGCTATCTTATTTGCATTTCTTGTTCACACTTAGCTTCTTGGGTTTTGGTTGGAAAAGAGTTGCTATTAATCTTGGCCACCAAAGAACCCAGATTTTATGTTAAAGAAAAGACGCGTGAGCCTGTCACAAAGTTTCTTATTTCTTCCTGCACTCAATTTTGAAAGTGATAAAATCAGTGATTCTTCAGATTTTTCGATGAGCAATAATGCTGTCTTTTTAAAGAAATAATGCTATTATTTTTGTATGCGCGAGGACTTAATCAGCATTTACTATTTATTTCTCAACTTATGGCTCGGGCCCTGGGTGGGCTCAAACCTCCAACATTTCGGTTAACAACTAAATGCGCCAGCCCAGTGGCCTTCAAACATTTTTGAAAAGCACTCGTGTAGCTGAACAGTGTGTGACGTTAATATTCACTCACTCATTCAAACTTTTTTAACTCATGGAACCCTTATAGCAGGGGTGGGCGGACTTTTCCAGGGTACGCGAACTACTTCTAATGTTCCACCCAATGGCGTACGTGTAACGATTCTGCTTTAAAATTGTATATGTTTTCTTTTCTTAACAATTGTTTTCAACATTGTGTATTTCTCTTTTAAAATATGACAGATTACTATTTTTACAAGAAAAACACAAGTAACACAAAAAATGTCAAGTTGAATGCTTGAACGACTATGAACGACTGCTAAACTTTGGAACGCGGACGTATTCAGTGCAATGAGCAGAGAACTTTCGCGTACCGATGAGATTCCTGCGTCATCGCGGGACATGGTATCAACTCGAGAAACCAATCCCGTGGAAGCTCGATGTGTAGGATGATGTCTCAATACCCAATCTCGTGCTATCGCGTGAAAAAAGGAACATCAACATTTATTCTCCCTTTCAGTTGGCGTGTGCGGAAAAATTCATTCCTACGTCTGGCATCTCATTGATCCTTATATTCCCCTACAGCTGCAGTAAACGTGTTAAGCGTCATCGTTCGCTTCCAATGAAGGTACAAGTATCATCTACACATTTATCGAATCATTTACTTAAGTAACCACAGTCGCATCGATTGGGAAAAACCAATTATCCAGTTTAGCTGGCGTTGGTGTTCCATAAACATGTTTCTTTTAGTATGTGCGTCTTAGGCGGTCACTTCTAAACGTCTTGGCGGTCCACCGGTCGATCGTGATTGACTTACGCCCGTATTCACCGCTAACCTAACCCAGCGATGAAACTTGGAGTTAAGTAACCGGCAATCAAGTTAAAATTATCCCCAGGTTAGAACTTCAATTCACCACTGTTTTTCAACCTCCAGTTACTTGACTCTGCGTTTCTTAACCTGCGCTTACTGGTCGATTCCCATTGGTCGAAATAAACCCCGTGACTTCCGGCTTTCTATATTCGCCTCATGCCAGCTTGTTTTTTACCTCGCGTATCTCTAACTTTTTAATATGAATGCCAACAGAGTTTATTTTACGCAATATGAAAAAGAATTGGTGTTGGCTTTGATAAAGCCGCACTTACACATAATAGAATGCCGGGAAACAAATGCTGTTAGTAGCATAAAAAAAAAATGAAGCGTATATTGAAATAAAGCGGCAATACAATGACACTGACGGAGTGGTGAATCCGCGGACATCACAACAGATCCGTTAGTGTTATTTAAATTTAAAAAAGAAAATGAGCAAAAAAAGTAGTGTTTTGCTCTCTAATTTATCTTCAATTAGCAGAGTCAATTCTTCGACACTTTCTTTTGTCAGTCGGAATCTTCTCTGAAACTCGTAATCGTCCAATTCCTCGAACAAATTACTTCTTTTAACTACTTTTCTGGTTTCCAGTCTTTCTAAAAAATCTAACTGAGGTACAGTGGAAACTTTCTGAATGGTATTCATCGTAAACTAAAAATCTATCCTAACTCAAACTACTTCCAAAACTTGCACGAAAACGTAAACACTCGAAAAATCGCTTACTGCGCGTGTGCGGTGAAAACTAACCCGGCTGTAGCTCTGGGTCAGGATTTTTCAACCTGAGCCGGCGCTAAGTTATTAACTTGCAATGGTGAATAACGTTTTTGGCGAAACCCAGGTTTCCCTCCTCTAACTGGAGGTTAGGTTAGCGGTGAATACGGGCGTTAATGTCCATCCCTGCCTTACAGTTATAAAGTGTGAGTTTTGGGGAAAACTCACTCTTTCTCTCTCTCTCTCTCTTTTAGGCGCATATATCATAAAGCAAAATTTAAAATAGATCAGCATATAATAGATACTTCATGTAAAGACAAATAAAGAAAAATGTTGTATTTTCTTTACTTTAATTTTTTTTATAAAATGTTAATTTGAATTTACTCATTGATAATATAAATATGAGCTCCAAGTGTCACAAAAACATATATTATAATTAGTATTTGGGACATATGTGCTTCCATTTTTTTACAAAATCCATCAAGTTGAGTTGAGTTGAGTTTGGTGTTTTATGGCGCAAGAGCCAGTTTTGGCTATACTGCGCCAAACATTCATAGGTCTGGTCTGGACGAGAAAATAAGAAATTGAATGACAAGATAGAGGGTCAAAAATAGAGAAGGATCACTGGGGTACCCCGGAGTCGTGACACTAGTGTTTACCAAAGATAGTAAACCCCTTGGGAAAAGGAAAAGATCACGAGAGGATACTTCGGGATTGTGACACCCGTACCCACCTAAAGAAGGTGAGCCCCCTGAGGGGACAAAATCTATCAAAGTCTAGATGTACTGAAATTGTCTACAGTCATACAGTGTTCTGAATGGCATGAAAATGTGTATAGCTGTGGGAGAAATCCTGTGTAATCTGCTTGAATTTGCAACCTAAAGTTAAGGAGTCGTTCTAACTAAAATCATTCATATGGTGTCATTCCTATCTTTCGGGTGATATAGTTCAATCAATCGTTTTATTTATATCAGCAATATACATCCTGGCTTTCATTAAAATAATGATATGGATTTTCAACCCTGCCCAGTAAAAACGTGAATTCATTTTGGACACACATTTATAATTTCCTTCTCGCTTATTTATTTTCCCTCAAAGAACCCCTGGACATGCCTCGCAGAACACAATTTGAAGACTACTGCGATAGCCCCGATTGGACAACGGAGACTCAATTCTTCTCTAATCAAGAAAGTAGTCAATTTATAAGAATTTATAACCTTTCTCCCAATAGAAGCATTTTTCGCAATCTTTAATTACAACGCCCCCGGGTGTGCTCGAACCACGAACCTTTCGGTTAACAGCAGAACGCGCTAGCCGAGTGCGCCACAGAGGCCTGAATCTGCTATTCAAGAAAGTAGTCAATTTTTGAGATTGTATCACTTTTTACAACAGAAGCACTTGGCACAAAATTTAATCACAACACACCCGGGTGTGCAAACCACCAACCTTTCGGTTCACATCCGAACCCGCTTGCCGACTGCGCCACTGAGGCTCGATTATTCTAATCAAGGAAGTAGTCCAGTGTTCCTCAATCTGTGGGGCGCGCCCCCATAAGGGGGCGTGATAACCCTACAAGGGGGGCGCAAGCATAATGAAAAGTCGAAAACTAACGATTATTTAAAAAAATTATTCATTTACTGAAAGTAAACAAACAAAATGCTTTCTGACGTAATATGAATACAAATTGCACATTTACTCTGATATAATGCACTAATCAGTATGTCAGTACTGCGGAATGAATTGTATAATTAATTTAACAAATCTAAGTTAAGAACAAATTTAATAATTACCAGTGACCCAATGAACTTGTCGTATATAAAATTATATGCAAAAATTAACACTTATCTTGATAATTTGTATGGTTTATAATTAATCCCTTAAATGTCAATTAAAAATGACACAATTCACTCCCCAATGCCACGGTTTAACACGTAGGTGTGCGTATGTGATGTAATGGGAGGGGGAGAAAAAAGGAATAAATAAGCAAATCCTCAGAAATAAGTAAATCCTTCGCAAACACTGTCAAGGTCCTTTTATTGCATTCCAAAGCCTCTGGAACAATATTATGGCTGGCAGAGCACAGAAAAGATCCTACTTTGGAAAGACGTATATATACGTTCGGGGCAGTTAACACTTTGGCTGAGCGAGACGTTTATATATGACGGCGACACTTAGAAGGTTAAAGTCGTATTGTAGGTTTAGCGTCAAAATATAGTATTTGAATTCAATACATTGTTGTTGTATGGAAGGGGGCGCGATGAAAATTTTGTTTGAATATTGGGTCGCAAACATAGAAAGTTTGAGAAGCACTGAAGTAGTCAATTTATGACAATTTATAACTTTTTACATACATACGCTTGACGTCACTGGGCAATTGGCTCGGGAAGCGAGCCTCCATCCCCTACCAGAGTGTCTTTTGGTGCCTAACGAAAGTTGGTTTCGCAAAAAGGAATACAATGTATATAGTATGGAATAAAACAAAAAAGGCTTCATTAAACTCATAGTATCGTTACACATGGTTGTCTGTCCAAGAGGAAGAACAACAAGCAGATGTTCCTCAGTATGGGATTTGCCCCCCCCCCTACTGCAATGGTTGCTTCGCACTGTCTCTCCATACTCAACACTAGATTGTCGAACAGTTCTTGAGGTAAGAATACCGATTCCACAATCGCACTATCGTAGCTAGTCCCGAGTGGGCCTTATATAAAAATTCCTTGGGTGCCTTTTTGATGGGCTCTCAAAGAGTTTTATGATTTTTCCTTAAACACTTTGAGGCTCCATATTATTGATTCGGTAATAGAATCAGCATCTGTTTCAGTTGTTGAGTGTTCCCCGGAGGATGTAATCGTGCTACAAGGCGTCTCCCCAAAGCCTCCCACACATGCTCTATGGGATTTAAATCAGGGAGGAAAGCTGGAAAATCCATTCGAGGGATATTTTCATTTCCAGTAGCTGCTGGACATCAGCAGTCTGGTGTGGCCGAGCATTGTCATCCATAAAAACAAACTCTGATCCAATCTAGTCTGGTCTACCGATTTGCATGTTCATGGTACTGATCGCAATAACCCCTTTTCTGCAGTTTTATGGATATCTGCTTAAAATTTACATTGCTGCTTCAGTTTATCACATCAATATACAAAACTAAGTCAAATAACAGCAACAATCTATGTGAACACTTGACAGATGTGTCTGTGAGAACAGTATAGTGAAATCTGATGTTGATAAGATATGACGGCAAAAGACTGATTCGAGTACTATTACTAACAATACGCCATCTACTACAACACGCCTATGTTGAGCTCGTGAGCATATCCCTTGAACCTAAGGTGAGTGGAAAAAAGTTTCTTGGTCAGACGTGCCACGAATCTGGTTGGCAAAAGCTCATGGTAAGATTCAAATATATTGCCGAATCCCCGAGACCATAGACTCAAATTGTTAACAAGGCGCTGTGTAAAATAAGGTGTTGGAGGTTATTTTTACATAACACATAACATAGATTGGACTAAAGTTGAAATAAATTTATCACATTGACTGGAAATAGTTATGTTGAACTATACTTAGAGGCCATTTGTAGACAATAATGAACTTCCTGTATGCAAAGGGAATGTCCCAAATTATTTGCTATTGGTTTGAGGAACGTTCTGAATAGTTCCAGTGAATGATGTGGCTAACTAGATTTCTAAATAAGAATCTCATTGAATATATGAGACATGGTTGAAATATCATTCCATGCTCAATGTCCTACAATGAAAACATTTTCTCAAATATGGATGATTATAGAGGAAGGCAGGGCTTATTATTTCTTCAGGGAACTAGCGATGATTTGTTGAGTCAATGTCACACATAAAGTTGCTGCAATTTTTTAAACAAAAGATGCCCCTCCCACCGATATTAGGTAGAATTCCGTGATTTTTTATACTTCAGGGTGCATTTTTTAATCAGAAAAAAAGGTAAATAATTTTACAAGAAATTAATTTCATACTTTGATAATTATTATAAAGGCACACAATCAACCTCCAAAGTCCCTTTTTAATAAAAAAAATTAACTGTTTTATGTTTTTTTTTAGATAAAAAAAATAGCAAAAGTTCATTTGAAGTTTAATTTAAGTAGCGGAGCTTTAATTTCATCAGATATGCAAAACCAAAGAATATATATTAAAAAACTTTTGTAGAAGTAAGTCGGATGCTATTTAAGGTATACGAATACATTGAAATTGTCAATTTTTGTAAAAAAATCACATTTTCAGTTTTGGATTTTATAGAATATTTTATTTTTTTAGCTGTATAAAACTTACAAGCCAAGATTTTAAAGAATTAGTAAAGCGCGAATAACCGGAAGTGGATATTTAAGTAACCGGAAGTCAGCGTTTAAATGCCCTTAAATCGTTAAGGTATCCGACTACGTTCGGAACCGTGATTTTGCAAAAGCGTATAAATGGATAGTAATTATGATATTTAGTGTCACTTAGATTAGAAAGTGTACATAAAATTGTTTCAAGAATAGCATTACAATAAAAAATTATTTAAGTACAGTATTTTGACAAAAAATGAACATAGAATGACCCACTTTCAAAATATTCTCCTTTTGTGAAAAATGCTTCTATTATAATAATATTTTGCCTGTATATAGCTTTGACTTCTGTACAGAGGCTCAACTAGAATTTTTGAAATATATAACTTAAAAGTGGGTTTATCCATGTTTTACGACAACAGAGGGGAGAAATTTTAAGAAAAAAACACCAATAATTATTTCAATGGGTTGTAACTCTCAAAATAATGTGAATTTTTCAAAATTCATAGTTGAGCCTCTGTACAGAGGTCTGAGCTATATACAGGCAAAATATTATTATAATAGAAGCAATTTTCACAAAAGGAGAACATTTTGAAAAAAGTTTATTCTAAGTTCATTTTTTGCCGAAATATAGTACTTAAATAATTGTTTTTGTCAAAATGTCCTTAAAACAATTTTATGCAGGTATTCTAATCTAAGTGACACTAAATATCAAGAAAATTATCCATTTATGCGCTTTTTTAAAATCACATTTCTGAACGTATTCGGATACCTTAAACAGGATTTTAATACCATATTTTTTTAAAAAATATAATTTGAACAAACTTTTGATTTAATAGAAAAAATATAATTACACATTTTGAGAGCAATTGATAAATAAATCTAGCAATATTTTTTTTTTTTTTTTTTTTTTTTTTTTT
>BMAV01001524.1:18062-28261 GCA_019973955.1 Trichonephila inaurata madagascariensis
ATTTGATAAAAACTCTCCTTAGTTACAAAACTAAAGTTATCTGCTTTATTTGATAGAATATCAGTGAATTATTAGCTCGGTTATTTTTTTAAATAATTATGGGAAATAGCAAACGTAAAAGTTATTTCCATAAACGTCACAGTACTAAGCAAATAGATACCGTAATAAAGTTTCAGTTTCCGAGAACGAAAAAATTAGTACCGATTTAAATATTCCAACACTGTGAGTGAATCAAAAAGCTAATAATTCTTTAAAACGTACATATGTTCCAGAAAACAATGAAAAAATATTGTGTTTTATTTAGGATTTTTAAGTAATATGATTTTTCGCACGCGTTATTATGTAGTCTAGTGTGTTTTGAAACAAAAATTAGTGTTGTGGAAGACTTTTTATGTTTGGGTTTTAACCATGAATATGACTTTAAAATTAAGAGACTTCAAGGATTCTTAGATATATCGAAACATTTCCGTGTGACAACTGGTGTATTAACATTGAAGTTTTACAGAACTTGATGAAGTTTGAGAAACAGAGTTTAAGCGACATTCTCTGTCAGTGGCAAAAGTTGCCAAAAAAAAATATATTAGCTAAAAAATAAAAAATGATTGAAATATGAGTAAACATAAAGAGTAAGCCATAAAACTGGTGAATTTTAAGTATGTAATTGTGTAAATATAAAAAATATGCGATAAATAGTACAAATAATGCATTTTTCTCAAAATCAATTTTTTCGTATACTTTAAAAATGATATTACCAATAAATATCTTTGAAACGGTACCCTTTTTTCTCATAATGTTTTGCTTGGGCGGGTATTAAAATAATGATTATAAAAAGAATAGTTTTTAAATTATGGTCTAGTATTTGTGTAACGGTGTTGTAGAATATGGCAAATTACTTCTATAGGCTTTTCAACTAGGTCTGGAATTTTTGTTTATATTTGTAACCAAAAAATTTTACTACAGGTCCTATATACATAGATAATGCTTATTTTGATGCTAAATTTATACAAATTGGGTCCACAGATTTCATGTAGAATTTTTTGAATGTTCCAAAAATTTCTTCAAAATTTCTCATAAATTTACCAATTTTCTGTATTTTAAATAATTTACTGCAAATATTACATAAGCATAGCTTATTTACATACAAACTGAAGTTTAAAATGGTGTAAATTTTTTTTCTAAGTGATATTTTTTTAAAAAAGGGCTCTGAACACATTCGTATACCTTAAATTGTTATATTAATAAAACGAGAGAGAAAAAATTTTACAAAGAAAAATGGATTTTAAATTGTTTTCTTTTATAATTATGCTTTTTTTTTTATTTTCGCTTTGCAAAGGGTAAACAGAAATTTTATGTGATGGAGGAAAATAACATTTATCAATTAATTTTCCAACTCATAAATTATTATTCCGATTGATTTGCTTACAACTTTTAAGTGATCAAACAAAGATACATTTAAATATTTCTAAGCATTATTCAAATCTGAATCTTTTATAAACTTTTTTTATGCTCAAATAAAAAAAATTCAAAAATATTGTAAATTACTACATTTAATTCCAAATTAATTGGATTTAGCATGCTGAATAAATCGAAAGGTCTCCGAAACAATTATTTCAGCAAATGATTTTAAGTAAGTAATGGCCGTGGGTAGCCTAGTGGTTAGAGCAACGGACTCCGGACCGGAAGGCCTGGGTTCGATGCCCGTACCTCCAAATACCCTCCGAGTACACGCGGAGAACGTGCTCGTTAAATCAGTGGGTCCGAAAGTCTTGTGGGCTGAATCACACAAGTGCAGTGAACTGGAGAAAATTTCCCTCCAATTCAGTTCCATGTCTAAATTGTTGAGGTGGAGATAGGTGGTGTCACCATCTATCGTTCCTTCGGGAATTTCTCCGAGCTAAATCGTACTGTCACCTGTATGGTGCTAAAAGCCAACGACAGGCGTACTTCTAGCCCATTGCCACGATGAATTTCGTGGGCCTAGATCTGACTATGTCAGGCAGGTGGCATGAACAACAGCAAGTAAGTAATTTTGTAAAACTTCATAAGAAATAACGTATGAAATTTTTTTTATAATTTTTTTCTAGAAAGAATATATTACAAGAAATATATATTGAATTAAAATTTATCTAGGAAGGAACCTTAAGATTATTAAACTCTTGTTTATAAAATCAATTATATAAGTATTCATTAAACTTTAAGAGTTATAAAACAACCTTCCCCATATTTTGAAGCAACATTTGAGGGTTTTTATCACATGCGACAATTTAACCCTTTCGTGGACCTTGGAAAGATTACTTTCCATCTACATGATCTTACTTAATATGCCTGTGTAGAGCGCAAAAACCATCATAATATATTGGCCTGGCTATTATAAAGATGGGAAGACTAATTCCCAATCTTCAATTCCTTAATTTCCCAGTAACGCACGCCCTTTTTTCCATAGGACAAAATATTTTTAAAAGGGACTTTTATTGTATTCCTTCTTAATGAAAAAATCAACAGTTTCTTACTTTCCATCAAAGCACTTAAAAGTTCATCATATTTTGCCATTTTTGAACAAAGAAATCTTCCACGATATTGCTCGTTAACTTCTCGAATAACACAATGTACATATTTAAAAAAAGATTAATAGCTTTTCTGCTGTTCATGTATTGCATTCTCGATTATTTTCTTTGTATTATTTTTTTCCTCCTACGTACTAGACAACTTTTTGTGTTTACTGAAAGCAGAGTTTCTTTTTCAGTGTTATAAGAAGTTCGAAAAATGTTTTTAATTATCAAGTGTATTCATAAAAGTTGTTATACGCGCGCGAACATATTAAGTTAGGAATTCTCTTGTGAAATTTACTGTCGTCTGATAACGTTGTAAAAAGTTTTATACAAATTAAATAGATTATCTTATCAAATTAATGAGATATCCTTTTCATACCCTTTTTCGCAAAGTCGAATTAGTATCTTCGTAATTATCAACTTGTGCAATTATTTGTCTTTGCATTTGCTAAAATAGAGAGTCAGATATTTCGATCAGTATTAAAACTTAAATATTGTATGGTAGGAATTCTGAAAACTTTAAATGGGAACTTTAAAATTGAATTTTTTATCCAATTACGCAGGGTTATCATAATACCCTCCGGAATTTCGAAGCACTGTAGTAAAAAAAAACTGTAAAAAATTTGTTTTTAATTATACAGAAAAAATAAGTTTTATTTACGTATTTTACAGGTGTTCTATGTGGGAAACTTTGGTTACGTGTCATACATCAATGCGACAGTCCAATTCCTGCCTCACTCTACTCAACATGGTACAATCAATGTTATTGACAGCATGTGTTATCATTTCATGCAGCTCTGCTACATCATGCGGCAAAGGGATACAAAAATTTGCTCTTATGTAAAAGATAAAGCTTTCTGATAACACGGAAAGGATAGCACTTGCTGTCAGTAACATTGATAGAACCATATTGAGTAGTGTGGCAGAACTGGGCTATCGCATTCATGTATGCCATGAGCCCAAGGTTCACATATAAAACACCTGTAAGATATGTAAATAATACATGATTTATTTCAGTACTCTTTCAAATGTTCTTTTTTCCTTGCATTCGTCTCCATTTTTTACTATAGCGCTTCAAACCCTAGAGGAAATTATGAATAATCTTGTACAAAATGATGATTTATGTATGTGTTACAGTTAAAACATGAAATCCGTTATTTTATAGAATAACTAGGTATTTCATGAAATAACTGGACAAGTCATCTAAAGTATATAAAATTACTGAATTTTACGATTTAACTAGGTATTCTATAGAACAACGATTACATACATGATCTTTAAAATAAGAAATACAGCACTCGAAAGTTCTTTGGACCGATTCTAGCTGCTTTGCAATGATGTGTGCGTGTACGCTTCATTCCGTTGCTTTTAAACGTAGAATTTAGGCGGTATATATATGTTAGCGTTTTAAATTTTGAATTATTAAGAGATCTCAGGGATGTTAACTTTCTCTAGAGGGCGGAAAATATAAACAATACTTAAATGCATATAACTCTTTGAAATTAAAATTAAATAATTCGAATCTTTTACACATTATTTATAAAGGAATAGGGCTTCAGAAAAGTATAAAATGTTTAAAATATAATCATAATTTTAAAAATTATAAACATATGAAAATAAGAAACATTTCTATAAGAAATATTAATTTTCACCTTGTGCATGCTATTTTCTAAAGCAGTAGCTTTAATTCCTAGCAATAAAATGATTTATAAAGTTAAATGTACCCTTATTACACTGTAGTAATTTTATATTAGTAGAATAATAAATTATATTTTTTTTAAAAATAAAAATAATTAATTTTTCAAAATTTTTTAAAAAATTTCAATATTTTTCAAATATATTTTGAAATACAAAAGATATATTATTCTTAAATGATGTAGGGATTAAAGAATGTGATACATTTTATAATTCTATAAAGTTTTATACATCAGATTTTACTATTTTAGAAAATATCATGCGCAACGCAAAAATTATTTAATATTTATTACATATTTTCATATGCTTATAATTTTTAAAATTATGATTATATTTGAAACATTTTGTACTTTTTTGAAACCATAACCCTTTGTAAATTCGAATTATTTCATTTAAATTTAAAAGAATTATACCTGTTTGAAAATTGTTTATACTTTCACCACCAACCCCCACGAGAAAAAGTTAACACCCGTGAGACCTCTTAATATATATTTTTGCAACCTGTTTTCAAGCCATGATTTCTGCTAGAATGGAAGACTAATCTGTAAATAAGAAATATTCAATGCGAGAGATTTGAATCTTTATTAAATAAGCGTGAAACAAAGAAATAAGTGTTGTACCTTTTCGTGAAAATTATTAACTTTGGTAGCAGAAATAAAAAGTGCTAAAACAGCACAGAAAAATGAACGACGCAACTATTGGTTACTCCAGCATTTTGATATCCTTGAAGTTCAAGGAGTAGAAAGGTTAATTGTGCCAGTAACAGATAAAAAACACTTTTTTTTTTTTCTTTTTTTTTTCCTTTCTGTTTAACTCAGGTTAGCAATATATGAGCAATAATAAGTTGTATGGCTGCTTCTCCTTATTATTTATCAGTTAATCATCTGCAGTAGGGATAAAATGTATTTTTTCGAGAAGTTTTAGCTATGTATGACCAATTAATGTATAAAATACTTTTGAAATTGTTTATTTTTCACTTTAACGATCCATCATTAGTTATTTCATAGAATAAATAAGTAAGGTATAAAATGTTTCATCTGTTATATACTTTAACTGACTTGTCGAATTATTTCATGAAAGGTACCTAGTTATTCTATGAAATAACTGAATACGCACTTTAACAGTAACCTATACATCATAAAGCATATCTCTCTGATCATTCGAATTCCAATACTTTTAAGTAAAGTGTTAAGCTGATTTGTAGTTTTTATAGCATTGCAGATTTAACTGCGTAATCAGAAATCTTGTTAAAGACACAAAGATTATTATGCGACTTCAAAAAACCTTTTAGTCTTAAAACTTTAAAGCTAAAGCCGAAAGAAATTTCTTGAAAACTTTCGGGGGTATTATCGTGACGAAAAATCTTTAAAAATAAAAGTAGCTAAGATCATTTTGTAAACATTATCAATTGAGGGGATAAAGATCAGAAAACTGATAGTAGGGTGGGAGTAAGATGATTTTTTGACTTTTTGGAATCTTTTGAAATCTTTTTCACCATGATTAAAATTTTCGGAAAAGAAAAGTAGATAAAATTATTTTAAGAATTCATTTGAGGTTTTTTAGATAAAAATTTATAAGATAATTTGAGATGTTTTTTTTTTTTTCCTAATTTTTCGGAGATTTTATCATCATTAAAAGTGTCACAAAATAAAAATAGATAAGATTATTATATATAATAATCTTATAATAATCTTATAATGGATTAGTATAAGATTAATAAATTTAATTATATATGAGCATTATATTAATTGAGGCTTTTAGAAAAAAGAATAATTAAAATAAAAAAATAATATTAACGAAAACTTTCAGCATGGCTTGATAACAAATAATTTATAAATGAAATCTATGTTTTTTTATTTTTTTACTACTATACTGTTAGATGTTGCGTAAATGTTACCTAGTTATCAAGAATAATTTATATTGAACTGCTTAGCGTTGCCTTTATATAATAATAGAATTCATTTTTTTAAAGTAGTTTGTGCCTTTGGAATTCTTTTAGTTCCTCGTTATATAGCAATTCTAATACAAGAATAAATTCAATTTTTTACGAAAAAAAAAGAAATCTTTAATTTTGTGAAAAAAGAAAAGAAAATTAATTGCATAGAATAAAATTGTTTTACCATAAAAATTAAAAAAATAATTGCTTCTATTAAAAGCCATTATGAACACAACGCGAAAAATAATTTTACTGTTTCAAATATCATTGCAAGAACGAATTTCAGTGAAATAGTTTGATTGTTTTCCAGCATTTTTTTTTTCTGCATATTTGATTTTGTAAATCTTCCTTCCTTTAAATATTGTATTTAAGTATTTATAGAAACTGTAAAAGGTCTAAATTTATATTTTTTTCAATAGCTTTATTAACAGTTTCATTTCCCGAAATCTACAATGAATTCACCATAAGCACACATGTTGGGTTTTTTTAACACTGGTGCTTGGAAAGCATATCATGAATCCAAAAACCCTTCTAAAGTGTTAAATTTGTGAATAAATATATCAAATTTCTCTCATATTTCAAACTCCTCAATTCCCATTATAATTCCTTATATACTTTTCTTTGAATACAAAAATATTTATGTGTTGTTATATCTTACTAAAAATAAATCTTGCAATAGTAAAAATCGGATTTTTTAAAAAATGTATATTATTTATTTATTTGGGAAACTGAAAAGGGAGAAAATGGATTACATTTTTATTTCACGACAAACAGAAGGCTTAAAATTTTATTTTCTATACATCCAAATATTGAAACTAAATGCTTTTTAAAAACGTAAAAGTGGATTTAAATAGGTACTGTGCGTGTGTAATAGGTAACATCAAACTGTGTTTTCAATGAAATAGTAACAGAAAATTTTAGAAAATTGCAAAAAACATGATAAGTATTTCTCTATAAGTTAGTATCAAAATATTTGCTATTCATTAGATATTTTTCTGGATTCTTAGTTTATGAATGCTATATTTTCATTCTATTTGAAACCATTTCCTTTTTATCTGATTTTGTAAACTCTTACAGTAAAAAAATTATATAATCTCCGAAAAAAAGAATCTTTCTTTCCTAAAATCAGTATGTCAACCAATTTTTAACGCATCTGAAAAGACAATCATAACTGAACAAATACTTTGAAATAAGAGTCCAAAAAAAGTAATATGTGTATTTAATTATAAATTTATCAGTTTTTAAGTTATGGAGACATTATTTTAGAAAACTATGATTCTACAATTATGCACATAAAAGGGTTGCATAATGATGAAATAAAAAATTTATTTATGCGTTTAAGGTATCCGACTACGTTCGGAACCGTGATTTTGCAAAAGCATATAAATGGATAATATTTATGATATTAAGTGTCACTTAGATTAGAATACATGTATAAAATTGTTTTCAGGACATTTTAACAAAAAAAATTATTTGAATACAATATATATTTAGGCCAGAAATTAACTTAGAATAATCTTTTTTTAAAATGTTCTCCTTTTCTGAAAATTGCTTCTATTATAATAATATTTTCCCTGTGTATAGCTCAGACCCTTGTGCAGAGGCTTAACTAGAATTTTTTAAATATATAACTTAGAAGGGGGTTTATCCATGTTTTACGACAACAGAGAGGAGAAATTTTAAGAAAAAAATGCCTATAATTATTGAAATGGTTGTAACTCTAAAAATAATGTGAATTTTTTAAAAATCATAGTTGAGCCTCTGTACAGAGGTCTGAGCTATATACAGGCAAAATATTATTATAATAGAAGCATTTTTCACAAAAGGAGAACATTTTGAAAAAAGGTTATTCAGAGTTAATTTTTAGCCAAAATATTGTATTTAATTTTTTTTTTTTTTTGTCAAAATGTCCTTAAAACAATTTTATGCATGTATTCTAATCTGACACTAAATATCATGAAAATTATCCATTTATGCGCCTTTTTAAAATCACGGTTCCGAGCGTAGTCGGATACCTTAAGTTAAAGACATATTGTAAGAAAATAGTTTCATGAAATTATAAAAATAAAATGTAAATTATTTCTTTAAAATATGGCAGAATTTTTTAAAAAACTCTTTCCCTCAGAGGCAAAATTGTAATGATCAAAATCCATTTTTATATCTAATATATTTTAATATATTCCCATTTAAATGGTAAGAGAGAAAGAATATATCGTTTTAAATAGTTTCAACGCGCGTTTAAACCATATAATTAATTTTAAAAGAATATTAAAAGGTATTAACATAAGTTAGAAGAAAATTATTTGTAATTACTTTTTAAAAAGAAATTAAAGGATATTTTCGAAAAACAGAAATTACATTATAAAGAAAACTTTAAAGAACCACATCAAATACAGATTACAAAAGAAAGTTTTCATCTGTGGCTTCCTTATTTAAAAATATTTTTTTTAATTTAATTCACATTACTTTAAATTTATTTTTCCTCATTTTTAATTACTAATATTCATCATAACTGCTGCATTACCATTTGAATTCATATTCTTACTTCAAAAAATAAAATAACTAAACAAATATTTTTTTACAGAAAAATTTTTTAAAAAAATAATATCAAAAAGTCCTCAAAAGGAAAAATTCACAATGAAAAACAAATTATATGAATTACTGAAAGTCTATTATGTGTCTAAGAAAATTATTATTAAAAAAGTATTACTTATTTTCGAATCATATATAATGACTAAATTAAATCTTTTCACTATTTGTGTTATAAGAAGCCTTTAAAACTTACGACTACGACTTTTTAAAGCGACTTTATGACTTTTTTCAGATAAGGATCAAACTGGAGAGGAGGAAATTAATTGCCAAAATAAATTAATTTTTAAATTTAATTAACTGTTTTCAAATAGTTTTGGGAATTAAAAACCATTAAATTTTTTATTCTCATTCGCTTTTACAAAAATTTTCAAAAATTATATTTATAAAATTCATTTCCGGAAGGAATTCTTGGCATTTGTAAAATGCAGAATGAAATAAAAAATTGTATTTTTAGAAACGACGTATTCATTTCCTTATTTTATTAGAAACATCCTACGATAATGAATCAAAATTAACTGAAAATATATTATTTTAAAAGATTCTTCGAAAGATTTATTAATAAAACTGCATTTTAAGGAGATGATACTTCATCTATAACAAATTAAAGTTTCAACTAACCAATCAGCTAAAATGTTATTTAAATATACTACATGCATATTAAAAAAACAGAAGATCACTTATAAAAATAAGATAACAAATATATTGATTATTGGCATGTTCGACACAAAATTTAGTAGAATTTAAGGCAAAACTTAAATTTTCAAGTTATTAGTCTAAATTATCCCATAAAAATATTTAATTTTTATAATTATTACTTATTTAAAAAACTTCCATGAATTACGTTTATTTCTTTCATAGAATAAAATCCTTACCTTATTTAGTTCACAAAGCTTTTGACTTTAATTGAGATAGGCGCAACACTTGTCAGCAGCAAACGCAGCGTCAGTTGATCCGTCTTCTCAACGCAACAGGCTCTCGCCATGTTATTAATAACAGGTGGTTGAAGTTCTCTAAACATCCGACAGAGGGCAGCAGTACGCAATTCTTTATTGTCTAAAGACTTAATAAAAGATAATTATTTTCATAAATCTAATTGCTTTGTTTTCCTAGATCAGATTAGAAATGTTCATAAAATTATAAACTAAAAATGTATTATTGAAAGTGATATACTTTTGAGTACTTATATTACATTCTACATTTTTAAATTTAAAATCTTATTTTATTTTAGCATTCCACTGAATATACAGCGCCATCTAGGAACAGCTTGAGAAACTATTAATCAAATTTTTATTGATATTTTCCTAGAATTAATTTTGGGGTGAAATTAAGATTAATCCATCATACTTAAAGCAAATAAACACTTCCTGATAAAATGCCGTGACTTTTTATTCTATTGCGCCCTCTTTTTTTTCTTTTCGCAATATTTG
>BMAV01001524.1:33261-45449 GCA_019973955.1 Trichonephila inaurata madagascariensis
ACTTTTTATTCTATTGCGCCCTCTTTTTTTTCTTTTCGCAATATTTGTTTATTATGAATAATTATATGGAGTTACAAGATAATTTCACACAAAAAAATCGGAAATTAAAAGTTTTTGAAGCATCATTACGATAACTTGAAACAAACAAGAAATGAATACTGCATCACAAAAAAAAAATAGAATAGAAATTGAGTTGTTTTGGAGAGTTTTTAAGCCTGTAAAAAATTAATATTTATGTTATATGAATACTTTTTTCTCATACTTTAAAAATATACAGAAAATAATTATACAGAAAGACATAGCTTCTGTCTATAATAAATAAGTTATTGAAGCAATATTATTACGTTTCTATGTGAGGAGTGTAGTTAATTCTACTTATGTTCATTAAAAATGACAATAAGAACAACTAATAAAAAGAATTAAGGATATTTAGATTCACCGCAAAACAAATTTCTCTTAAAATAATTAATATATATTAAGAAATATGTCATCACAATTCTTAAATTGATTAAAAATTTTGCAAAAAATTAAAATAATTAAAAGGACCTTAATTTTTTTGTTAAATAGCGAATTAAAAGTTCCACATATTTTATTCAACACAAATATGTACTTCTTTAACCCCTGTCAGCCATAATTATAAATTCATACTGTCTCCAACGTTTCAATTAAGGTTAATTACCTCTAATCTTAACGAATGCAGTTGAAACGTCAGCCATTTTAGGATAGAATTACTCTTCAGAATTAATATGAAAATCTAATTTCCCCATAATATAAAAGGCAGCATGTTTTGGTATAGTTCTCATTTCTATTTGAATTTATACTTTTTACCAGATATAAAATTATGTCTATATTTGAATTAGAAGTCGAACACTCTATCCATTGCGCTACAGGGACACAACGAGCAATTTTCCTTTATATATAAATGATTTTGGACTATTATTTTTGTTACTATTTATTCATTAATTACTCAAGTATTAAGAAATTAAGATTTTTGAAAAAACTGCATAAACATCACGTGTCATCTATTACAAGTTTGAAAAATTTGAGTGGATGAATAAAAAGCATTTTATTAAGAATTGAAAATTTGAACAAGATATATATATATATATATAGGGAGAGTGTGAACTAATAGTGGGAATTGAAAAAAACCTAAAAATTTATGATTTCTTCTTATTTAATTGTCTCTATATACTTGGCATATAGATTCGAAATAGTGTCTCTCCAGACCTTGATAAAACCTCGATTCATCGCCCCTTGGCAATGATAATTCACGCTCTAGAAAAATATTGCAACCCTCTTTCTCCCCCCCCCCCCCTTGTTTTTGTTTCAAGCATTTACACCAACTCGATGTATCCTTTGAAGCGAGTGGCTGGCGCTATATCCAGCTTTGAACCAATTAACAATTGCTAATAATCCTTATTGCTTATTTTTTTAAAGTTTGTCAATTTAAATAGCAGTTATTATTTTATCTGAATTAATTGGCTCGAAAATCTTGAAGAACCTGTAAAAATCCGAATTGTTTCTAATACTGGGAATCATTCGAATTTCGAGAGTCACATGGGTTATTTTCCTCCCCCATTACCAAATTAGTATGTAATTTCCTCAAGTTCATTCCAGCTTCAAAAATATTTGAAGCTTACGTTGTTGTCTAAAAAGCTTCTGCGTCTGATTTTAAAACCCTCTATAAAATCGTCTACATGCAAAGAAGTATCTAAGATCTTTATTACTTCTGGATGATGACTATATTTTCGAGTATGATGTTTAATTGTTGCCGTCAGGATAAAAGGGCTGCAGGTAACACTGAACGAAGCGCAAGTAAATCTTAAAATATTGAAGTTGTCTTTATCCTCACTATAAACCATATTAATTTCAAAAACCTCATATTTGAAACACAGTAGTGCTGCAGAACACCATAACCTAATAATAATAATACCAGTGAACTTATGCCTGGTATTCTGTCGAGCCATTGATTTGAGCAGTAAAAATGACCGCGCAGTGGGGTTGATGCAAGTTAAATCTGTCAAGGCTCAACGTCCTAATATTGGCATGATAAAGAGCTTAGAGAAAGGGTTGCTATTTCAGGTGTTGTTCTCATTAGCAAAACGTTATTTAAAATTATCGGCTTCGCGCGTCGCCAATATTCCTCGTCGAGCTCCGAAATGCAAGTGAATTTCCATTCAAGCAAGTAATATTAAGAGCTCTCAGGATTATATGCTAAAACCTCAAAACTTCTGAGCATTTTGGTACCAAAAAATTGTGTTGATACTGGGAAGACTTCCGAAGTTATTGAGAAATAAGTAATGAAACTTAAACGAAAACCCTATCTCTTTCTTATTTTTAACTTCATTTTTCGCAAAACAAAAAATTTTAGCTTGCGCGCAGGATTTCTCAGAAACTATTTATCATATCAATTTGAAATTTTATACATCTGTTCAAAATAAGGCCCTTCATAACTTATACATCAAATTTCAAAAAAAATTTATTAGAATTTTTTTTATTCAAATTTTAATTTTTTTTTTCTTAAAATTTTAAAATTTTTGTTATAATTGTATTTAAAAATATTTTGTTTTCTCTAAATTTCTTAAAAGTTAGTATAACTTCAAAAGTGAACATTTTTATACCAAGTAAAATTAATTTTGTAAATGTTGATCAATTTTGTACTTCAGAATCCTGCGCGGTGTAAAATACTGATTTTAATATTTTTGAAAAATTGTGCAATTTTTATTTCCTTTTAACTTTTTAAATTTTTTCTGAAATTCTCTGAAGATTTGAGAAATAATGTAAATAGATATGATTATCATGTGGTAAAAATTTCAAAGTATTGTTTTTTTTTTATTCCTAAGTTACATTGGTTTGAAGAAGGATATTTTTTTCGAGTGCACGGTCCTGAGAGCCTTTAATAAATAATCATTTAATCAATGAAGCTGTAACACTCTCGTGCCATACAGATGCAAAATTGGCTTCTTTATGAGGATGGCATAACACTGTTCATATACACACGTGTACCTCCAAAAATGTTGCGGGGTCTTTCATCTGACATCCCCCTCCCAACAACCAATGGAAGTGAGAAAATCACCACTCCGTGTACAAGCCGAAACCCCGATTGAAATTTGAGGTATAAGAGAGGGGACTGCCCCACCCCATGATAGTGGAAGTACAGACCGTTTTAAACACCAAGAAGATCGGTTGAGTTTACTTCCTCCCTCACAAATATCACATTTTATACTATTGATTCCCACTCCTGAGTGTAAGCTGTTTATTTAGGCTTATGTGAACATTTTGATGAATGATATCAAAAGGATACTACAGTTTTAAAAATTCAATGCAGTGTTGATCTACATTTGACTACAACAGGAACAAAGAACCTAGGCCGTGGGTAGCCTAGTGATTAGAGCACCGGACCGGAAGGCCTGGGTTCGATACCTGTACCGCCAAATACCCTCCGAGTACACGCTGAGTACGTGCTCATTAAATCAGTGAGTCCGAAAGTCTTGTGGCCTGAATCACGAGTGCAGGGAACTGGAGTAAATTTCCCTCCAATTCAGTTCCATGCCTAAATTGTGGTGGTGGAGATAGGTGGTGTCGCCATCTATCGTTCCTTCGGGAATTTCTCTGAGCTAAATCGTACTGTCACCTGTATGGTGCTCAAGGCTAAGGCCTAACGACAGACGTACTTCTAGCCCATTGCCATGATGAATTTCGTGGGCCTCGATCTGACTATGTCAGACAGGTGGCATGAGCAACAACAAAGAACCTGTGACTTTCTGAATTATTCAGAGGGACATTTTGATTGAATTTTGGATATTGAAGCATAAATATTTATTATACTGCAGAGAATATAATAATTATATATTGGTCTTTATTTCATTATTTTATTTTGTTTTTTATTTTAAAATAAATTTTTTTATTTTCATAACCTAAGAACACATATTTAATGTCATGATGTTCTCATGTTTTCAAAAATATGAATTATGAATGAATTCATATAATGAATAATATTATACGAATGTGTACTGAAATAGGAATAAATTCCGTAACCTATTATTCTAGTCTACTGAATGGCACATCTTAAGATTTTTTTTTTATTAGACTAAAGAGACTCCTTAAAAACACTCCTTAAATTTAGACCAGGGGTTAACAATCTTGTAACTGTGACGTGTCAAACCCATTTATACTAATATGATTCAGGATGCTGCAAGGTAGGAAATATCTGAAACAATTTGACAAGGCTTCGAACTATATTTTTTTTCGTTCCGGTTCAGCTAAAAATATATATCGGTTCAGTTCCGGTTTTTGTTCCGCCAAAAATAACGGCTTAGGGCAGGGGTGGCGAACCTTTATGGATCAACGTGCCATTTTTTCCAAAGAAATGTTTAATGTGGTACATACGTGCCTTCAAATAATTTTGGCTTGGGATTATAATACCAAAAACTCAGAACTCTTTATTTACTACGAAAAAATACATTTTGCACTGTATAGTAGTAAATGGTTAAGTAACATTAGCGTGACTTCTGCTGTTGCAGATTAGATGACAAATAACCTATATTAGGATTGTAAGATGTCACTTTTTGCAGAATGCATGCTAATTTGGAGTCATCTGCCAAATGATTTCTATAAGGAAGTTTTTAATTTTATTCATCTCTGAAAATAATGACTCACAAGCATAGGTAGATGAAAATGTGGTTAAAATGGCATAGGCCAGCTTCTTCAAATACTAGTTAAATGCGTCTGGAATCAAATCCCCGCCACACTGCAACCGCGATCACTCGTAATACTTCATTGTGAACATTGTGATTTTGAGCGGTGAAGTGCCCAAAATATTGTGTCGCGTGCCATCAGTGACATGCGTGCCATTGGTTCTCCATCCCTGGCTTAGGGTTTTCAGTTCATTACAGAATGAATAATTTTATTTTATGTATATTCTTTTATTCGTAGTAAAAATACAATTCTATTATAAACAAAAAATGTAATTCAGTCAAAATTTAGAAGATTTTATTTTTTTAATTGGTACACTACGTGAATAATTGATATAATTAACCAGCAAGTACGATACGAGCGGTGATCAGAGAATAGCGAGCATTGACATTGTTAATCACTATCAATATCGCATTTGACTACTCGGTTTATGATTCTGGTTTGTCTATCTAAACAACCTATACAAACATCCATGGATGATCGTATGTTGAGATGGGAAAAATATAACTCAGACTAATACTTTTCTTTAAAAAATCATCTGGTTCATTCAACTGAATTAAATCTGCCTTCTACAAGTAGTTTCATGTGAAACTAAAACAGATAAGTACTAGTGAACATCAAAACAAGACATCGAGAAGCAATATAGTACATGTAATGATGATAATTATATGATTAACGTTAAATTATAGAAAATATTCATAAGTTGGTTACAGTAACAAAATGACTAAAGCTATATCGAACCGAAATAAACCGATATTTTTTTTTCGGCTCAATTCTGGTTTTCTTTCCTTCCAAAATAACGGTTTTTTTCGGTTTTCGATTCAGTTCCAGTTCGAAGTCTTGCAATTTGATCCCGCGGCAATACATGCGGGGTTATGGGATAGAAGTCATCAATACAAATTTAGTTTTATTATATGTTAATTATGTGGATTATTTAAAGATATTTATTAATATGAAAATAAACATATAGAATATAAATTTCTTCAACATAAGTAAAAAATTAAAATTGTACATATACTTTGTATCATATATCTTTTAAATTAAGAAATAAATTATAAGTACACCTACAATATAGTTAAGTATTTTAATGAGAATCTTTTATACCTGTTCCTCTCGATTTTTTTATCGCAATATCAGTGGTTTAATTTGTAATTTTACATTTCACACGTTTTTGAATGTTCAGTTGAAACGGCAAAAAAGCCCTAAAGGTATCCGACTACCTTAAAATCACGATTTTTTTTAAAAATTGACCAATTTTTTTTTAATGCTTTTATTTTATAGGCCATCTTATTAGCTGAATAGAAATACCCAGCCTTTTATTTTCCATTGACTAGAACAAAACAAGTGTTTTAATAAAAGAAGATGCCATAACTTTACACAAGATATCAAACTTTAAAGTGCGTTTTACTCGAAATGTGTTTTTCTAGGCTATCAATCCATCTAAGATTTGATATGCCCCTTCTTCGTGTGTCCATTGGTTGAGCATTGAAGACTTTTTTAGTGATACGGTCTTCATACATTCTGATAACGTGACCTTCCCATTTAATTCGTTGTATTTTGATGAAGTTCACAATGTCAGATTCTTTGTATGATTGATAGAGCTCTAAATTTGATCTTCTTCGCCATGTTCCCTTTTCCTGAATTCCTCCAAAAATTAATCTTAACATCTTCCTTTCGTAGATAAATTGTATAAAGTGTAATATAAGTATTGTATAAGTGTATGTGTGATAATTGTATAATCCATATTTATATCCCTCGTTATAAATTGTTATTATTGTAGAAAATTGTACGCAATTTATAGTAACGAAATCCCTTTTTAAGTTATAATGAATAATGTTAAAAGTATTCATTTTAAAAAATCATTATATAAATACAAAAATAATGAAGAATTTAATTAATCATATAGTACGGCCTACTCGTCCATTTTATTCAAGCAATTGTTGAAGTCTTTCATCATAGCTTTAAACACTGAATAATACTCCTTGAGAATATACTGTCACACAAAGCTCTTATTTGTAATAAAAAACCATAAGTATTTTAAATGTTAAATTCTAAACATGTTTTATATAACAAAGCATAAAATCTACAGAAAAAAGCTCTTTGTTACATATTAAAGTTTGTTTATTATTAATGTCGTTTTCATTGTTATTAACAGCTTCAGTATACTCAGTATTTTAAAAGTTATAATTATCATTCTGTATTTTAAAAGTTCAGTATCCAAAACTTAACTTAAACTGTATTAAGTACAAAACTTAATATTTAAAATTATACATTTCTGAGAGCCCTTTTAAAAAAGGATAAAACGAATCACGAAATTCATATTTAACAAAATACACAAATGTGTTTTGAATTTTCAGTTATATATATAAAAAAGAAGTCCTATTAGATCATTAAAAAATAATTAATAACTATAAAAAAATTGTTAATGGATTTATATAACTTATCCACTAATGCATGTTCCTACACCCAAAATAGTATAAATTTTTCATATTAGATGGCGCAAAATTCCATTAAAAAAGCAGTTTCTTGGACATTCATTGCTCTTTTTATTTTTCAAGCTATCCACAAGATGGCGCACCTAATCAATCCTAAGTTCAATGAAACGCGTGGAATTCGAACTTTATTGCGGATTCTTTCTTAGTCTTTGATTGCTATACGGAAGAAAATTCTCACAATGCAATCGATCATTCTAAAAGAATTCTCTGGCAATATTGATATTTGAAAACTCACGTGATAAAATTTCTTTCAGGCGGCAAATTATTCCTTTTTTTTTGCACAAAAATTATCAAATAAATGCAAATATTTTGATTTAAAAACATAGAGATTAATAAACAAATATATTTTATTAACTATATATTTAAAAATATTTTCTGTACATAAAGTTAAAATAAGTAAATTAACGTTAACAATTCATAGCAACTTGTCTGAGAACAGTACTCAATAAAATGGAAAAGTAAAGTAAATGAAAAAATGAAAGTAATTTCTATGCTCAAAAAATAAAGTAGAAATAAAAGAGAATTGCTGCAGTATATATATTTATATAGTAAAGTACGTTTAACGCGAAAAAGTTAAAGACGAAGTATATCAACGTGCTATTTTTTCTAAAGAAATGCTAAATAAGGTATAGACGTGCTTTGTGACTTGGGATTATTGGGAAAATAATAAAGCAAAATGCTAACAACACAAAACTCTTTATTTACTACGAAAAAATACATTTTGCATTGTATAATAGTAAATGTTTCAGTTATATACGTGTAATTAAATTTAAGTAACAATAGTGACTTCCGTTTTGCAGATTATAGATAACAAATAACTTATATTAGGATTGTAAAATGTTATTTTAAGCAGAAAATATGCTGAAATGGAATCATCTGCCAAGCGGTTTCTAAACGAGCCTAATGTTATTCATCTCTGAAAATAATGACTCGTAGACATAGGTCGATGAAAATATGGTTAAAATAGCACGAGCCTGCTTCTTCAAACAGTTAAATGTATCTGGAATCGAGTTTAATGTTTCCAAACTTTCCTTATTGGTATTTTTGCTTGTATTGCTTGTTAATATTTCTGTTTCAATCAATTCCAACTTCTCCCTTGTTTCAATACGTTTTTAAATCCATATTGAGCTAGACTAGAAATCACCAAGTTGCATTTCAAATTCCACCATTTCTAACCAATCAAATTGGGGCAAGTTCAGTTTATAAAATGATGTCTCATCAGGGAACATAATAAACTTGAGCGTTTCTGATAATTCTTTGAACTGAGAAAATCTCGCTGAAAATTTCTTGACTGAAGAATCAATTAGGGAAATAAATTCTTCAATAACTATTTCTTAGTCTCTAGTTTCTCACATACATCTTAATCCTTGTAATAGTTTTTCAAGTTTGGGGTTCCTTGTAATAATACAGTTTCTTAACTAAAATGCAAACCGTTTTGATCGGTGGCGTGCCTAAAATATTGTGCCGCGTGCCAATGGTTCGCCATTTCTGACCTAGAGAATACTATCAACGCTAACCTTGGCTTCTTGTGACAAATTCCCGAAAATGAAAATGCCATTGGAATTCCCTTTTCAGAGTAGAGAGGAGATGATGCAGAACGCGACGGCAGAATTGAATCTCATTCGAAAAGAATCGTTCTAGAAATGTTTTCGGTTGTAGAAGGAATGCTGGGCTAAGTGAGTGAAAGAGCAAAGGGTCTACTTTGAAATTGATTAGGATCCCAATCCCACAAAGTAAATAAGATATTTTTTATGGCCAAAGGTTGAATAATTTCTGAAAAGACCTTGTGAATTTGAGTTAAATAAAAAGAAATCGGAATAGATAACTGAATCGTTAGAAGTACATCAAAACATTTAAGGTATCCGACTACGTTCGGAAACATGATTTTGCAAAAGCGTGTAAATGGATAACATTTATGATATTTAGTGTCACTTAGATTAAAAAATGTATATAAAATTGTTTTAAGAATAGTATTGCAATAAAAAATTATTCAAGTACAATATTTTGAGAAAAAACGAACATAGAATGACCCATTTTCAATATATTCTCCTTTTGTGAAAAATGCTTCTATTATAATAATAGTTTGCCTGTGTATATAGCTCATATCTCTGTACAGAGGTTCAACTAGAATTTTTGAAATATATAACTTAGAAGTGGGCTTATCCATGTTTTACGACAACAGAGGGAAGAAACTTTAAAAAAAAAACGCCGATAAAATTATTTCAAATGGTGGTAACTCTGAAAATAATTTGAATTTTTCCAAAAATCATAGTTGAGCATCTGTACAGAGGTCTGAGCTACATATAGGCAAAATATTATTATAATAGAAGCATTTTTCACAAAAAGAGAACATTTTGAAAAAAGGTTATTCTAAGTTAATTTTTTGCCCAAATATTGTATTTAAATAAAAAAATTTTCTCAAAATGTCCTTAAAACAATTTTATACATGTATTCTAATCTAAGTGACACTAAATATCATGAAAATTATCCATTTATGTGCTTTTTTAAAATCACGGTTCCGAAAGTAGTCGGATACCTTAAGAAATACTCTCATAATTTCTGTATCAGATCGTATATTTATCCTTAACAACTTCATACATGTGTCAATATATATAATGTAACACATTTTATAGGATGCTTTTGTTACCTCTACATTTTGTAACATTACCACCAACAAAATATTTTGTTGCTGTTGCAAAGTTTTTTTAGGAAAGCCAATTTATCTCGTCTTTAAAGAGATCCTCAAGAAGAGTCATTGAAAGATTTGTGCTTAGTGGTATATTGAAGAGCAAAATTATATTTTTTAAATATAACATTTTCACGATAAATCAAATAAGTTGCATATCCACATTTGTTTTTCTCTACGAAATAGTCAAGATCCCAATCATCTTGAAACAACATATATTCTTTAGATATTTTTCACTTGGAAGACATGAGGGTTACTTAAAAACTAGTTTCACCCATAAAATGGTCACTATTCCTGTGTTATGTGTTATCACTAACAGCTACAATTACAAACAAACCAAAAAATATCTCGCAGTTTGTACCAGCATGACATCGATAGCAAAATTAATATATTTGATTGCTTGATTGATATGATTTCTTGCTAAATTTTTAATGCATTATTCTTAAATAATTGATTTTGTTAGTGAAACGGACAATGACCGGGTCACTCAAAAAGGTCCGGTGGGCCATACGCAGCCCATGGAATGCAGGTTGAGTATCGCTGATATAGAGCAACGATGATTGAAAGCGAGAAACTTCCAGGATCATAATAGAGCTATAAATATCGGAACCAAGAAAGAATATAGAGTAAATGTTTTTTCAGCTAAGAAAAGAAAATTTCGTATTGCTTCTTTCTTTGAGCTGGGAGAAAATGTAACATAGAAAGCTATCTTGGTTTAATATACACATCATTCTAACGGCTGTAATTTCTTTCCTTGTACAATGGGAAGATATAAAAACCGAATGTGTCCAGAAACATTGTTTTTTTTAACATAGCTTTTATTTCAAGTGTTCATGTTTTCCTTTAAAAGTTAATTTCTGTGTCTAGTATTTTGTAGGTTTCAATGCAACAAGCTATTTTTAAGGTATTGAAATATATAAAGTTTATTTGAAAAATGTTCTCACTTATTTTAAAATATTTTTTTACCAGAGTCTGTGTTTTTAAATTAAACTTATACGTTTTTAGAGCTTTTTTTTATTTGTGGAAGATAGAAATAAAGATATACAAATTATTTTGCCATTTTGAAAATTAATATTAGAAATACTTTATTTTTAAAAAAATTTACTACATTTTACCATTTGATTTCATTTTTAACAAACCAAGAACCATCGTCAAGGAAGACATTTGATCTGACATCCCCCTCTCCAAGCTACATCACCATGCCAATGGGAGAATTTTGATCCATGACAGAATTAACTTGTATCAGCTCCTCTACACGGCAGGTTTTCAGTGACATTGAGGGTTATACTCAAGACCCACGAACTTGTGACCACTAGGCTACCACTGCCACATTTTATCAAATAAATTGTTAGTATTATTCTTATACCCAGTCCGCGAATGCTGATCTTCCCACCATAAACAAAAGCTACGTAATTAATAAATATATTTTAATAAAATTTTTGTCTGTGGTTTTCTACACTTATACACTTGTTGTCACCTGCATACGTGTCGCACCGAAGTCTTTCAAGACCAGAATCCTCGGAGTACAGCGGGACTGCGGTAGTTAGTGGTCATAGTCGCGAACTTGTGGGTGGCGTGTCGTGGGTTCATTGAAGCCCTACCATGAGAGGGAGGGATCAGCTCAAGTGTCATTCCGTCACTTGACTGAAGATCAAAATTACAAGGTCCATCGCCAATAGCCCATTGCGTTGTAGCTATTACTCTATCTCCCTCCCTTCGGAGTGTGACATCTCACGCGTCCTTTCTCTAACATAACCTCTGTGTTCTTTGATGGCCACGATTAATGGCAAATCTTTTCCAACCCAAATCCAAAAAGTGTGAAACGAAGGATAGATGCAAATAAGATAACCTTTAAAAGGACAAAAGTTTTAGTGAGCGCGATGGCAATTTAGAGAAAGTTCAGTTCAGAGAAGATAGAAGTGTAAATTGACGGCTTACCTAGGAATCACGAAAATCTCGCCAGTAATTCAAGGTACATACCATTGTACTCGAGTTTGGATGAATATCTGAAGTGAATTGGACCGTTGCTTAGAATTCAAGGTAGGAAGATTATTTTCTGAATGCGAATATATTAAGATTGAGAGTAGGCGGATATAGTATAATGATATTGATAAGTGATCTAATTGCGCGATCTGTGTTAATTACGTTACGTGTTTTGGTTTATTCTCACTTAATATAAGTTTGTTCGATATATAAGTAATTTAAGTTAAATTCTTAATAAAAGTCATATTAAGAATTCTAAAATGTCTCATCATTTCGAGAATTCCACACCTCTAACTTACGCTGAAACCCCACGATATGGTCAACGAAGA
>BMAV01001524.1:54491-67741 GCA_019973955.1 Trichonephila inaurata madagascariensis
TGTCAAAACTTGTGAAAAGGTTTTCTTCTCACGTGTTAAAGCATTCAGTTGAACTGAAATTTTATAAACACTATTGTTTTGGATGACAAAAGGATACTTTAATGATAATTAATAAAAATGAATTACCACTTAATGTTGTGATTCTGTCATATGTATATACATGTTTATATTAATTGTAACTATTTAATAAAAATTAGCTTAAACAAAATTTTTCTTTGTTGACCTAAGTAGGAATTGACTTAATTTTTTTTTTTTAAATTACTTGTTTAATTTTTAAAGCTATCATATTTTTATACCCGGTGTATAAAAATGATCGTATATGTTGATCATATTTTTTGTGTTTAAAGTGCACATTATATGCCGGATTTTACGGAACTTTTTGGCTAGTAAATCAAATAAAGGTTTTCATTGCTAATAAATTTACTTACTACATCAGTTTTAGTAATGATTGAATTTATTTTAATTATTTTATTGAAATAATTTTAATGCATGACAATCATATTAATTTCCGAAAAACATTTAATTACCAAATTTTTATTCCATTTATTTTTATTTATTTATTTATTTTTTGTATAAAGGACATGAGACATTTCAAATGGTCATGGAGAAATTGCTTACTCAGCAAGAATTAGTAACCCTCCTCATCGATAGATGGCAGCCAAATCGATTTTGATATGTGATCGTTAAACCTCAAAAGTGTAATATTCCGATTTACATGAGATATTGATAATGTTTGCTATAATTTTGCACATTCTTATCGATCAATTGATAGAAATAAATGCAACAAAAAAATGGACATGAAGAACAGGAATTGATATCGTTTAAATGTTTCTTTTAACACATTTAAAATATATGTACTTTTTATCATTTAATAAAAGACAGAATCGACATTTATAACAGTTTTTTCTATTCTATATTATGATGTATATTGCAATTAACATCGAGTTTATTTTCATGGCAGTTTAAAATATGTTCATAGAATTCTGATGAAACACTTTTTCGGAAGAATAAGTCTTCGTAACAAAATAATTGCCTAATCAAGCCGTCGTTTAAATGATTATATATTTAACTCTGTATTTAATGAGCCAAAAAATAAAATCTGAAAACCCAACAGTAACACTTTCTTTCTAACGTATGTTTTCTTCAGATATCCACTTCAGCTACAAAAAGTCCAACGGTCATCTAATGATTTCTGGCAGTTCGGTAGACAACCTCGATTCGGTTGATATCCGCACGGCCATTGCTCCTAACTTTGATATTTGTTGAAAGTACGTGAGGTATAAAAATTTTTTTCAAAATACGGTAAGGGGATACTTAGAAAATCTCTAAGCACCTTCCAAGGCTTATAAAAAGTTTTCATTTTATATCGTCTAATTATTATAAACATAACAGGCAATCACATTAAGATCATTCATTCATTATACTCCAAAATTATTTCAGTTAGTTTAGTTTAATATCATCAAATGTTAATGGGATCTAAATAGCGAAAATTAATAATTTTAATGAATAAGCATTATAAACAAATTCGTTTAATAAGAGAAATAAATAGCTGGTTTTACTAAAATGTGATTAAATACATGTAATTAATCGAAATTAATGACCACCGTAACTTGAAATTAATGCCCCCCCCCTCCAGAATAATTTTCTCATTGTATGCATGTTGTATTCACTACTAATGACTAATCTTATGCTTTTTTTTACTGGATGAGTTCAGAAATTATTTTAACTCTAGAATATCTACTTTTGTTTAAAACTAAAAATCCTTTTTTTAAATGAATATAAATAAAAATCTAAACTCAAAGAATTTTTCCTCAGAGAGAGAAATGGCCCAGTTCTTTCCCTTCACGTTGCATCATCATGATACAAAAATTTGTATATTACACCGTATCCTAAAAATATATAGTATACTTTAAAAATGTCCACTGAATACACGGTCTCTTTTTATTTATGTATTCATTTATTTATTTTACTTTAACATATATAAAGTTTCATACTTATTTTGCATTTAAGAATATAAGTATCATGAATAAATATGAAACGGTATCATAGAATAGGTTTTGTTAAGGAAAGCATAAACTGATTTAAGTCGAAGTTTTGAAACATACTTTTCTCTATCCGATGATAAAAACAAAATATTATATTATTATAAAAAAGAGGGGTTTTTTACAAGCAAAATTTTTTTTTCTTAAGTTTGGAGTCATAAGGCATTTTAAAAAATAAAGTTCAATTACGAAATGGAGTAAATTAATTTTCTGATGACAAAAATGTAATAAACTACGTGATTAAGAAGCTTTTAAGCTTGTTTGCTTATTGAACTTTTCGTTTACCTATTTCTCCCCAATTCACAGGCCCGCCGTGAAGAGGGACTGATGCACATTAAAAGTCCACGCGTTGACGTGGTGTGGATGTTTGGAGAGTGAAGTGTCAGCTCACAGGAGTCATTCTCATCATTTGACCAAAGTTCGCCACCAATAGCCTCCTGTAGCTACAAAATGCGACGTTAATCAAAAATTACTCAATGAACCAATTAAGTAAAGATATGTTATATACAAAAAATGAACTCAGATGACTCAATCAATATCGAAGCTTAAGGCTACACGGTACCCTTTTTGAAAAAAAAATTTTGGAGATAGTTACAGTAAAAATAATTAATGTTTTATATTTAGGTTATATTATTAAGTTTATTCGGTAAGTAAAAAGTCAGTTTAACCAGCCATT
Organism: Trichonephila inaurata madagascariensis; assembly: GCA_019973955.1. Lineage (NCBI taxonomy): Eukaryota > Metazoa > Arthropoda > Arachnida > Araneae > Nephilidae > Trichonephila > Trichonephila inaurata. The sequence continues at coordinate 57,210 of BMAV01001524.1, forward strand.
ATTTTGCAATATTAAAAAATTAGGAATTTTTGAAGTGTTTTCAAACTCTTATAAAATACTCAATTTTTAAAAAATTTTAGTCATTTCAAGATGTTTATGTTTCTTAGGTTATTGCAAACAAAAGTTAGAATGGATTTGAAAATCTATTCGCTTGTTGATTTTTAATAATTATTTTTCTAGAAAAACCTTGAAAAAACACGAAAATTTTTAAAATATCAACTTTAACATTTTTTATAGAAAAATAACTAGAGATCTCAGACCTAAATCCATACTAACTTTTATAGAACATACGCGTTTGGAAGTACATACAAAAATTTTCAAGGCTCTATCTTAAACAGGAAAAAAGCCTTAGGGATTAGAAAACACTTATACCTCCAAAATTGAAAGTCTGAGAAAAACGCATTTAAAGTTTGTAAAGTCATAAAACAAAAACTTATAATGTCCATAAAGCTCTATTTTTTTAATATGTTATTTTCCAATGTGTTTTCTGCATTAAAACACTATTTTGGTTAAATATGACTGAAAATAATATTTTTAATTCAAAATATATTTTTGCATAATATTGATAGCATTTGTTAAGACGTCAGTTTTTATTCAGCTTTATCTTAACCTAATATTTTCACAAAAGTTTTAAAGCACAAAACAGTAATGTACGAAATAATAATGATATTAAATTAAGCTAAAAATAGTCATGTTTGCTCATAAAATTTAATTTTTTCAGTTTTAAATTGGGCAGTTTAGGAAGTTTTAGCTATTGTCACGTACGACTTTAAAATACTAAAATATAGTACTACAATACGTTTAGTATAATGTAGTTTGGTACATCAAGGAAATATTCAGTTATATTTGCAACATTTGAATTCAGAATACTTGTATTTGGGAGTCTAATTGCAGAATCAGCAGAGGACTGATTTTTATATGCATCATTTTCAGTTGTATTTCATCTTTTCGAAATATTGTTTCTCACAGCAACCTGAGAAAACATTTGCCATGGCATTTTCTCTACAGGAAAGAATTAATGATAAAGCTTTTTTAAGTTATATAAACTATTTTTAAAGCATTAATTGGTCATGAAATTTATCTTAATTAATTAATTATGAGAACTCAAAAAACTCAAATTATAATCAAGCAGAAATTATTTTATCAATGAAAATTGGAATTAATAACCTTTTCAAACTAAAAGGTCAAAAATATTTTTAATTAATTCAATTTAAGAGTGGAAAATGCCTTAAAATGAAACTGAAACCAAAACCATAGCTCATAAAACTTCAAATATCTTAAGAACTAATTTGCTAACAGATCTGAAATTTGGTGGCAAGCTTCTCAATGATAGGGGCCACTAGAAAATGTATAAAAAAAATTTTCGTTAAAAATGAAATTTTTAGGGTACTATGTAGCCTTAAACAACATCATACCATTGTTAGTGCTTCCAGTGGCGTACTCGAAGGGGGTAAATGCCCCCGCCCAATTGGCGAGGGACGTCGTAGTTTTGAACCACGACAAAGTGACGTGAACGACACCTGAGTCAGCTACCCCCTCTCCAAACCCCCACAACGTAAGAACTTTGGACCTCGACCGATTTAACAACAGCAGCCCTTCCACACGGCGGATCTTCAGTGGTACAAGGGCTCGAACTCAAGACACACTGGCCACGAGTCTGTGGCAATGACCACTAGTCTACCGTGGCCTCACGCTGCTGTCGATACGATATTAACTCATAAATTGGAAAACAACTAACATCATTTTTACTATCGCAACAAAGACTGAAATTAAGTGACAAAATAAATTTTTGAAAAATGTCATGGTTCTCACAGCAGTAGCGCACACAGGAATTTTTCAGGAGACGAGGGAGGGGGATATGTCCAAGGTCGAAAGTCTACCGTTCTTGTATCCTGCTCCTTTTGATTTTGTCGATTTTCGGGAACAAAAAACAGTAACCAACGAATTTTTGAATAAATAATTAGCATTAATTAATAAAATTAATCATTAATAACAAATATTTAATTGAATTTTACGTACCATATACTTAGAATTATAATCAATCGGAAACAAAAATCAAGAGCTTTGGGGGAGGCGGACCCCTAGGATCTCCCCCTTGTGTGCGCCACTGGTTCACAACAAATAATCAAATCGCAAAACTTTAAAAAGATTCGAATTTTTAACACTTTTTTCCATTTTCTAGATAATAAGAAATACCAGAATTTTTTTTTCCTTGCACTTTTAAATAGCTCACAAAGTACTGAGTAATATAATTTTTGTTTTACCTCTTTTATTTAAAATAACGTTTATCAATATAGAAGTAAATTCTTATTTTCTTAAGCTCTCTCAAAAGAACCAAATAATAATGCACGGCAGATGTAAATATAAATAGTAAAAACTTATTTTGGCAAGAATCTATAAATATTGATTTAACTTAACAAGATTTTTTTAAACATATGACATTCTTTTGTTTAGATAAAGTATTTTCTGAAATCTTTCTTTTTTTCCCGAAAAAAATAAATTGAACTTTTTCTTCTTTACGAAAAGAGAATTTATTTTTTGAAATCAAGAGACAAATTAGGTAGATGCTGGGGAAGGGGAGATTTCGTCAACTCCAACAAATTTCAGGAACAAACAATGTGTCGTTAATGACAACATTATTTGATCTGTCTCGTAACTTTCAGAATTATTTCTCTTTATGTTGCAGAACTTTGTCAGATGTATGAATTTGTGTCACATTATAATGTACACAACGAACTGCAAGCATTTATTAAGGGAAGTAGGAAACCTCTATACCGACAACGTTAAATTGACTGTTTTCGATGTACCTATTTTCAAAATCTGTTACATGCACATGCTTGAAATTTTTCATACAATAAAAAAGTACACTTTTCTCATTCTACGGAAATGAACTTTTAGCTAATTTTGAATTTTTTCATAATTTATAAAATATTTCATCAAACATAGTGAAATTTAACCCATTTTTCACATAAACAAATTTGTAAAAAATAAATTTTTGAGTTTTTTTACAAAAGCCTTATTTCAGTATATATTAGCCATCATTATAAATATATCATAAAAATCTTACATACCTGGGATTATTATTTTTCCTGAAAAGGTACATCGAACATCAAAAATTTACATTTTGAGATAAATGAACTTTAGTGTTTAATTACTTTTTTATTAAAATATTCCTCCCCATACTCCAAATGATCTACATTTTTTTGAAACTCATCATCGTCTCTCTTCTTTTTAAATCTTTTTTTTTCTTTTCTATGTTTTTTGTAAATATGAGTGTTTAGCCTTTAACAGCCTCTGTTTGTCGAGGCGCTGCGTTGCCTGTACCGTGTGATCACCAGGCTCAATATTAAGTTTTCTCAAAATTTTTGGTTTTGATACATTTCCCATATTAAATGATGAAATTGTATTATATGTACCCAATAATATAATACTTCTATTTATACAAATATTTTCTTCGGCACACGAGATCATATTACGCTGTTTGCACTTTCATTAGGATTTTGTGTACCTCCATGTAAACACTTTTTTAGCAATTCTGGATTAAATGTTTTGATTTCCATCATTCATTCGACTTTTAAGCAAAAAGAAAATACTTTGTTTACAATTTTCGCCATTTAAACGGGCGTGGCCCAGTTTCAATGATTATTTAAAAATAGGTTTTAAGGGCTTCTAATTACCCTAGAAGTTAAAGTAAGATATTTTAAGAAAGGTTAAAATCTATACAATTTGAAAAAGTAAAAATCTCAAAATTTTCATAATTAGAAGATTTTAGGTTTCCAACACCCCTTAATATACATTTTAATATGATACTTTATTGTCTTTTATTAACGTCGCACTATAAAGCAACACAAGAGCTATTGGCGACGGACCTCACAATTTTGAACCATGTTAAATAATACAGACGATACCTGTGAGTTCGAACCTTCCTTTATGAACTCCCACTCCACGCCAACGGAAGGACATTTGAGTATCGACAGATTTTAATTACATCACCCTTTCTACAGGAGGGGGGTGTTCTTAGAGGCCCTAGGACTCGAACTCATGACACGCCGATCACAAGACCATGATCATAACCATCAGGATTCCGCAACCACACTATCGTCACTGACTGCTAACTTTCTTTACCATTGCACTGTAACACGGGGGGGGGGGCAAACCTTTATGGATCAGCGTGCCATTTTTTCCAAAGAAATGTTTAATGAGGTATAAACGTGCAATCAAAGAATTTTGACTTGTGACTATTGGAAAATAATAAAACTAAATACAGTCGGACCTCTATATAACGAAGTCACTAAATCCCGGAAAAAAGTTCGTTATATGTAAAATCCGTTATCTACCTGTTCATTGTTTGATATACTTTATAAACCACATAAAACAAATTTTAAATTCATAAACACTATATATTAAAAAAGAAATTATTCACACTTTTTTTAAATTAATGTATGTTTATTTTATATATCTTACCTATCAAAAAAAAAGAAGAAAGAAAGAAAAACTACAAGGAAAACAAAAAAAGAATGTCGAAGAATACACTGTATTTTCATTACTAAGAAAGTAATATTTTATATTAAAATTAATGAATTTTAAGGAAACCTTCTCTCTCTCTCTAATTTAAAGCATACAAGTAATATTAAATACACATTATTTTATAAATAAAACACGGGAACACGGGACAACTCCACTGAGTGTGAAAGAGGATATCGAAGGTGTTTCTAGTGAACTGGACAATGGGGGTTAAAGGTTGCACTTTTTGGATGAAACGTCCAGAACTCTATTACTCTCGGCGAGTTAGGATCTAATAAAACCAGTTCAAGATTTATGATTGCCATAAGATGTGTTAAAAGAGAGAATAACTTGAAATGTCAGAAATACTTTAAAAATAGGGTGGGGAAATATTGAATCACAAAAGAAAAATTCGTTGTATAGAAAATGCACTTCGTTATATAGAGAGGTTATTTAACGAAGAAAATCGTGAAATGTTGAAGGTTCCAGGAAAAAGTTCGCTATATAGGAAAATTCGCAATATAGAGGTTCGACTGTACTAACAACTCAAAACTTATTATTTACTACGAAAAATTACATTTTGCACTGTATATTAGTAAATGTATTAGTTATATGTGTAATTCAAATAAAAGTAACATTAGAGTGGGATTTCTGTTGTAGCAGATAAGATGACAAGCAACTTATGTTAGGATTGTGATATGTCACTTTTATAGAAGAATGCATTCTGAATCGGAGTCATCTACCAAACGATTTCTAAGCGAGTCTCTCTTGTTTTCTATCTCTGGGAAAATAATAATTCCCAGGCATAAGTAATGAAAATATGGTTGAAATAATATGATCCAGCTTCTTCAAAAAGTTAAATGTGTCTGGAATCGATTTCCATGTTTCCAAATTTTTGCGAATTAGCATTTTTACCTATATTTATTGTTAATCTTTCTGTTTCAAGCAATTCCAACTTTTTCCTTGTTTCAATACATTTTTGAATCCATATTGAACTAGACTAGAAATCAATCTCTCAGTTGCATCTCAAATTTTGTCATTTTTCAACCAATTAAATTGGGATAACAAGTGAAGTCACATCGGGGTACATAATAAACTTGAGTGCTTAGAAAAAAATCTAAGCAAATCTCGCTGAAAATTGCGAACGATTACTTGCGTTTGTTCGTAATACTGCAAAGTGAATTTTGTTATTTTGAAGTAAAATGCTTACCGTTCTGATCGGTGGCGTGCCCAAAATATTGTGTCATGTACCATCAATGCCTCGCGTGCCACTGTTTTGCCATTCCTGCTTATGATCTATTAATATTACTATTTTCTTAAAAAGGATATTTTTATATTCTTATTCAAGGGACATTTGTATTTAGAAGTAAATTAAACTTTTTTTTCTCTTCGTTTTTGTTTCATCTAGTATTTACTCTAATTATCAGCATCAAGCGACAGAAAAAAGAAAGCTTATATGTTTTTATTGTATTTCAATACTAGCCATTACCTGCCCTCTTAGCTGGGTATTTGATGGTATGGTAAGACTGAGCACATTCTTTTTAGGATATTGTTATCTAAATCTTAAAGTTAAGTCTTTAGTTGTATTTAAAAACATTCTTTCAGTCCTCCCCTTTTGCTTTAAAAGGGACAAGACTTGAATTTTTAAAACAGGTATATTTAACATTTACGACCTTGTAGCAATTTTTCCCCGGAATCGATATCCTCAAACAAGAACTTCAGCGGATGTCAACTCAATGGAAGAAACATTCTTTATAAGTTCTAAGTCTGTAGGGGCCTAATTATTCCAAGGGGATTTATTTCTATCTATAACACCCACGTAATCCCCTATAACTATCCCTGGGAGTCGATTTCCGCAAAAATTATTCTTCGATTATCTCTATTCATTAGAAGAAAAACGTTTGCCATATTTAAAGTCTAAAAGTCTAATAGTTCAAAAACAGTAAAATTTTTAACTATATCGTTCTCGTTAACCCCTCAACAGAAGAAAAAAGTTTTCCAAATTTCAAGTCTGTAATTTCAAGTAATTTTTTTTTGTATCTATAACGCCCCGTAACTCCCTTTCGGAGTCGATTTCCACAAAATCTGTTCTAAGTGTATCTGTATTCAGTATTGGCCTTATTTTGTCCGTAAGTCTAATAATTCACAAACGGGATTTTTTTATCTGTAACGCCCCATAATTCCCCTCAACCTTCCCCTTGGTAGTCGATTTCGGGAAAAAAACCCCGTTATTATCGAATTTCTACTCAACAAACGAATCATGTTTCCTAAATTTCAAATAAATGAGTGTTGTTCAAAAACGGGAATTTTTTTGTGTATAATGCCCCCACCTTAACGCTCTTTGTTAGTTGATTTTCGCAAAACCCGTTCTTAGCATATCTCTACTCAACAAAAAGAATATGCCTGCGAAATTTCAAGTCTGTAACTAATAGTTCCGGAAATATTATGATGAATGAGTGAATGAGTCGCTGTTCTTCTATCTGTATGTTAATTGTAAATTCACCAAAATTTTGAAATTTCAATTCTCACAGAATTTTTTCTTTAAGGTATCCGACTAGAAGTAGGTTCATCCATGTTTTACGACAACAAAAGGGAGAAATTTTAAGAAAAAAACGCCGATAATTATTTCAATGGGTTGTAACTCTGAAAATAATGTGAATTTTTTCAAAAATCATAGTTGAGCCTCTTTACAGAGGTCTGAGCTATATACAGGCAAAATATTATTATAATAGAAGCATTTTTCACAAAAGGAGAACATTTTGAAAAAAGGTTATTTGAAGTTAATTTTTTGCCAAAATATTGTATTTAAATAAATTGTTTTTGTCAAAATGTCCTTAAAACAATTTTATACATGTATTCGAATCCAAGTGACACTAAAGTAATCTAAGGGACTCCATTTATGCGCCTTTTTAAAATCACGGTTCCGAACGTAGTCAGTTACCATAAGGCAGTGATCCGCAACCCCCAGTCCATGGACCGGTACCGGTCCGAGGATCAAATGGTGCCGGGCCGCCTAAAGAACATTAAACTATTGCCGTTTTATTTAAAGTGGTGCATTTCTCTTGGATTTGCTTAACTTTCCATGGAAATAGCTTTATATTCCACGTTAAATCCCTTTTATACATTTTTGATGTAACTATATTTTATTCTGAAGGCATATTTAAATGTAACTAAACTAAAATTGTTAAATCACACACAATACAATCTATAATATAAACAATCACAACGTATCCCACCCTCAGCGGGCCGCGGTAAAATTATCAAACGTTGGCCGGTCGGCGGCGATAAAAAGGTTGCGGAGCAATGCCTTAAGGTATCCGACTACGTTCGGAACCGTGATTTTGCAAAAACACATAAATGGATAATTTTCATGATATTTAGTGTCACTTAGATTAGACTACATGTATAAAATTGTTTTAAGGACATTTTGACAAAAAAATTATTTAAATACAATATTTTGGCAAAAAATTAACTTAGAATAATTTTTTTTCAAAATGTTCTCCTTTTGTGGAAAATGCTTCTATTATAATAATATTTTGCCTGTACACAGCTCAGACCTCTGTACAGAGGCTCAACTAGAATTTTTGTAATATATAGCTTAGAAGTGGGTTTATCCATGCTTTACGACAACAGAGGGAGCAATTTTAAGAAAAAAACGCCAATAATTATATATATATATATATTTCAATTGGTTATAACTCAGACAATAATGTGAATTTTTCAAAAATCACAGTTGAGCCTCTGTACAGAGGTCTTAGCTATATACAGGCAAAATATTATTATAATAGAAGCATTTTTAACAAAAGGAGAACATTTCGAAAAAAGATTATTCTAAGTTAATTTTTTGCCAAAATATTGAATTTAAATAATTTTCTTCTTCAAAATGTCCTGAAAACAATTTTATACATGTGTTCTAATCTAAGTGATGCTAAATATCACGAAAATTATTCATTTATGCGCTTTTTTAAAATCATGGTTCCCCGAACGTAGTCGGATACTTTAAAAGGGGTTAATTTCTCATTAATTTATAAAACGTACTAGAAATTTTCTATTTTTGAAAGCGAGCAAAATCAACTTTTGATGTACAATAAAAAATGTATCAGATATCAATCCATAATAAAAGAATTTCACCTAAGAAAATTATTAATCGAGGAAGAATGTCAGAGAGAACTAATCTTTTAATGTCTGAAAATGAAAGATTACAGTCGCAGTTTTTTAAGAATCAAATACCAGTATCGATCGAAAAGTTGCTATGATTCATCATCTACTCGGAAAGGGAAAAAGATTTTCGTTGTAGCCAATAAGAGGGATTTCTGAGAATTCTTTCAGATTTAGTTGCAACTATATACTGAATATTATAAGAATGTTTTCTCTTAACCATCAAAAACCAGATAATTGCCCTGGATGATGAAATGAGCGGTTGACCCGAATTGTATGGAATATAATAAAAATCATATGGCAGGATGTGTGTGTGAATTTGAAAAAAGTCAGTGAAATAATTGAATGAATTTTATTATAAAACTTTTTTTTTTTTTTTTACTAATACAATTATTTTTGGAAGATCTGGAGTAAGAATTCTTTATCAAAAGGTCGTGAAAAGATCTTAAGGTATCCGACTTCGCTCGGAACCGGGATTTAGCAAAAGCATATAAATGGATAATATTTATGGTATTTAGTCTCACTTAGATTAGAAAATGTATATAAAATTGTTTTAAGAATATTATTACAATAAAAAATTATTTAAGTACAATATTTTAACAAAAAATGAACTTAGAATGACCCATTTTTAAAATATTCTCCTTTTGTGAAAAATGCTTCTATTACAATAATATTTTGCCTGTATATAGCTCAGACCTCTGTACAGAGGCTCAACTAGAATTTTTGAAATATATAACTTAGAAGTGGGTTTATCCATGTGTTACGACAACANTTTGACAAAAAAATGAACATAGAATGGCCCATTTTCAAAATATTCTCCTTTTGTGAAAAATGTTTCTATAATAATAATAATTTGCCTGTATATAGCTCTGTACAGTGGCTCGACTAGAATTTTTGAAATATATGTATTAGAAGTGGGTTTATTCATGTTTTACGACAACAGAGGGGAGAAATTTTCAGAAAAAAACGCCAATAATTATTTCATTTGGTTGTAACTCTGAAAATAATGTGAATGTTTCAAAAAAAAAATAGTTAAGATTCTCTGGAGAAGTCTTTACTTTATATAAGCACACACACACAAAATATTATTATTTTAGAAACATTTTTTGTAAAAGGAGAACATTTTGAAAAAAAGTTATTCTATGTTACTTTTTTGCCAAAATATTGTATTTAAATAAATGTTTTTTGTCAAAATGACCTTAAAACAATTTTATACATGTATTCTAATCTAAGTGACACTAAATATCGTGAAAATTATCCATTTATGCGCTTTTTTGAAATCATGGTTCCGAACGTAGTCGGATACCTTAGGAATATTTAAGTAATCGGCCTCAACATACAAAAACAAATAAATGACATCATTATATTAAAATTCAGTTGCACATTTTAAACACGTTATTTGATATATTTATTTGAAAGGTTATTATTTTTATTTTGTGATCTTACCTTTTAACATACTGAAATCCCTGCAAAATTCTTAAGATTATTATATAAAACTTGTTAAGGGATATAAATATTACTAATAGGCCATCTATTTTTTCCTAGTGCGTTTTATTTTGCTATATTTATTTTTCATATTTTCTCAGTTCTTACATTCCGGACTCACTTTAAAATTTTTGAATTCAATTCTAATTTAAAAAATGTTTGCACTTGCTTTTAATTTTACTTCAAGTAGCTTATTTTATTTTTCTATACTTGACCATTTAACATTTCAATATATTTTGTTTCAAAAAAGTTCAAGAAAGATATTGAGGCTGTTATACTTGAAGGCCTCCAATTTGAAGGATTTAAAAACTTTTAATTTTTGCAAGTTCAAGTTTTAAAAACTGTGTAAGACTTGAGAGAAAATATTTATAAAGACAGGCATCACT